>CAAKHF010010778.1:0-10994 GCA_901007745.1 Hippocampus kuda
GCGAGCTCACCTGCGTCACTTGGCCGGAATGAGATGAGATGAGATGAGATGAGATGAGATGAGATGAGATGACTCGTCGTGAACTTTCTGTCCAATTCCAACAAACTCAGACGAGCTGGCGTCAATCGGCAAAAGTCAGCTCAACATCGTCATCATGTGCCAGCGATCTACTGGGGAAAAAAAAAACTTTCTAAAAACCTCTCAGCACCCAACCGATCACACAAAACGTGACACATCCTTCAAATATCAGTTTAATCCCTTCATGGATCACACCCAAAACACTTCTTGTACCTCAAATCACTGAAATGGATGGAAATCCCATTCTGCTCCAGCCTCCACAAGAAAAGTAAGATTTGTGGGGGGGTTTATAGCACTGAATAACATTTTACTTAAAAAAAAAACAGTAATGTCATAATTACAGACTTAAAAAGATTGAAAAAGTTTTTAACCACATTTTTTTTTTGTTTCATGCACAACTTGCTGCTCGTTCTGCACCACGAGGGGGCAGTATAGGACAGACAGACAGACAAAATGTACCTGGAGGCTTGACTATTTTCTCCACTTTTCTTCTATTGCAGTAATTAGCCATTCTTCGCAGAGGATAAATGGCCGCCCGTGAGTGTTGCTACATAATCGGTCTAATAACAATACATTTGATTTCTAATGCACTTCGTGGCAAACAAATGACCTCAAAGTGCTACAGCGCAACATTTGCTAGTCTACATTTTGCTGAACTGTTTGTGATTAGATACCTATACCTTAAAGCAGACATGTCCAGCTCCGGTCCTGTAGGCCCACTGTCCTGCCTGTTTTCCATCTCTCTGGGCGGCAACACACCTGATTCAGATGATCAGCTCAGCCAGCCAGCTCTGAAGCAGCATTAGAACGATCCTGATGATTTGAATCAGGTGTGTTGCTCCTGGAAGAGCTGGAAAACAGGCAGGACAGCGGCCCTTGAGGACCGACTTTGGACACCCCTGCCTTAAAAGGTGCTTGTGAATATTCCCGTTCATCCCGGTCATTTCGTCGAATGGATAGCAACTGGACTGTTGTGGTGATCTTCGGAGACAGATTGGACAAATGCAAAACAACCATTGTGAAGCAGTGAGGCCTCCGTCTGTCAACAAGTTGCTCCTCATTAATATTCCAACGGGTTATAAAAAGGTAGTGGAGCTACTTCAGCACCCATCGAGGACCGTAACGTTTGTTCTACATTGGGAGGCATTCAAGCATCTCTTTGGAATGTGAGGTGTTGTAAGCCACCGCCTGACATGAGATCTTCCCTCCATCAAACGATGTCTCCTGTCAACAATAGGTCGAGTTCTTGGTCGCTTGCTTCCTCCAATAAATGCAGCTTGCTGGCTGTGCATTCATCCTTGTACTTGACCGCATGCACCAGACTGCCTCTTCTGCCATACTGCCGCTTTTTGTGAACTGAGTCACTTGCCACCATACAGCGCTCATACCTCAAGTTTTGATGGCACATATCTCAAAAACAGGTGGGGTCATTTCGTATCTCGAGGCACCGCTATCAACTCAGATAATCTCACTCATCTCCCTGCACTTGGTCTGAAACATGAATGGCAACAGGCGGATATTGAAGAAAACCAAGTGGCTCCTTGGGGCCCCAAAAAGGGGTAAGCCTATTTTTTAAAAAAATACATTCAACAGAAATAGTCATTCGTAGTCATTTTCTGTTAAAGGAAACTCATTGAGACATTGGTTACACTTAAAATAGCACTACGTATGTATGTCAGGTAATTGCGCCAAAAAGCGGTCAAATCTATTGAATTCATTCATCACATTACGACACAGAGTTCATCAGAAACCAAGACTTACATTAGGTTAAAAAAAATAGCAATTCATGGTTTACAGAGTATTAAAAAACAGTGGATGGAAGCCGTGATGCATGCTGGCTGCATCCACCGCGTGTCAATTATGTGGCGTCTGCATGTTCTTGGGTTTGGAGATGACGCCGTCCGGGTAGCGTTCCTTGAAGCGGGCCACCACCTCCGGATCCAGTAGGTGAATCCCGTCCAGCTGGTTCCCAAGCGTCACCCTGGGAAAGCGCAAAAAAAAAAAGAGCATAGCACAATAAGATAAGAAAAGAAAACCTTTATTAGTCTCGCAAGGGCCGCACAGGGAGCAGCGGTCGCTTTGGAAAAGCGCCACATACCAGTTGGGCTGCACGTTGTGCGGTCGACCGAAGAGCTCGATCTTCCTGGTTCCCGGCGAGAGTCTCTCGATCATTCCGTAGATCTCGTCGGGTTTGTGACTGGTGGAACGGACCTGAGCGGGATGTTAGACGGTTTCTACGCAGTATTCTCAAGGGGGTCGAAAGTGTCACTGCATTACCTCGGCAACGATGACGTCACAGTCCAAACCTCTGTTGAATCCCTGAGGGTTGCCTTTGACGCCCACCTGGACAGAGACAGGTTTGAAACACTGACACGGTGGCCGAGACCTACGGCAGGCGGCAACGCACCAGGCAGTGCTCCTTGCCGTGATTCAGCCAATGTCCTGTTCTTCCTGTCCGGATGATTCTCTGAAGTTGGTTGGTCTTAACCCAGATGATTTCATCAATACGTTCATAGCTGGCACACGAGGAGTTTAGTCATGCGCTTTGCCAAGCCATGGAAGACATCACGCCGGCGGCGACGCGGCGGCACCACTTACCCCCACAGACTCAGACACTCCCTCCCCAATTCCATCGCTCTATAAGAAATTAGGGGAAGGAAAAAAAATACTTTAAAAATGAAAATCAGATATAGACAAAAAGGAAGAAAAAACAAACTTTTTTTTACCAACGTGCTATTTTGACGTTGCATTTGAAACTCAAGGTATTTCCATTATGCGCTGGTTCAGTTTGAGCACTAGGGGGCACTGTGTCAAAAGTGTAAACAGACATGAGACGCAGTCGAATGTAGAGTAGGAATACGGATGCCGTGCTCCCTCTGTGTTAGCTACAAAATCCATCCATCTATCCATTTGCTGATCCGCTTTATCCTCACATGGGTCACTGGGTGTGCTGGAGCCTATCCCAGCCGTCTTCGGGCCGTAGGCGGGGGACACCCTGAACCGGTTGCCAGCCAATCACAGGACACACAGAGACGAACAAGAATCCACGCTCACACTCACACCTAGGGACAATTTTTGTAGTGTTCAATCAGACTGCCATGCATGTTTTTGGAATGTGGGAGGAAACCGGAGTACCCGGAGAAAACCCACGCAGGCCCATGGAGAACATGCAAACTCCACACAGGAGGGCCGGAGCCGGGATCGAACCCGACGCGCTAACCACTGAACTACCGGGCCGCCTAGCTACAAAATGATGCGACTAAAAATAAATATAAGACAACTTTCTTGAGAACAGCACAAGTTCAAAAATGAAACTGAAAGGACAATTGAAGCAATGCATCGGGTTCTTATTTGACAAGCAGCGCTGCGAATCGATTGACAGGAGCACGATCAGTTCCGGCAAATAGTTATCCTGACAAAAGCCACCGGACTTGGAGACGGCTGTGGCTGGGTAGTGGCACGTTTGAACCTGCGCAAGGCATCAGCATGCACTGCAACACCAGCAGCACATTTTAGGATCGGACCCAAGAAAAACATCAGTCAAATGCATGACAGAAAAGGTGCCTGTTGAGTACGAGGCTCAGCCAAGATAAGTGTGCGTGCCATTGTTCAGATTAGCGCCACCTGCACCTTAATTTGAGCCAGGAAAAGCTCTCAAAAAGGCGGCGTTGGCTGCGATTACCTGCCGGTCACCCAGAGGAAGAGGAAGCCGTCGTCCTGCAGGACGGGAATGTTGAGTTTCCTCATCTCGTCGTCCGTCAGCGTGCCGTAGGGCAGCTCCATGTGGATGTCCCAGGGCGGGTCGGCCATCACCACGGCAAACTTGCCCAGGATGGACACGTCCAAGTAGCGGATGTCACAGCAGATCCACTGTCGGTCCAAAGCAGTCAGGTCAGCTTGGCGGTAGGCGGTGCCTAATGGCGTCACGCTTTTCCTCACCTGAGAGGGGAAGAGTTTGCCCACGTTGCTGTCGGCATCGCCGTGCAGGCCAAGCTCGGCGGCACCCGGCTGGGCCCCCGCCGGGCTCCCCTCGGCTTCGGGGGGGCTGTCGATCTCATAGTGGACGTACTTGCAGGTGTCCATGTGGAAACACGTGTTGAGGAAGGAACAGTCGCCCAGGTTCTCGTCCGTGTGATTGTTGATGATGCGCCTGGGAATGAACGGTGACAAGTCAATTCAGAGTCTGCCTTGTGGTCATCGGACCAACAGAGAAACAGACCGGAAGTGGAGTTTGGTGCACGGTTGAGGCGTGTCCGCCGAGCGGACGCACTCCTCCTTGGTGCCGTGGTCGCAAAACTCTTGCACTTGAGCGCGGCCGCGAGAGCGAAACTTCTCCACGATAGATTGTTCTTTGGCTGTGCTCGCATTAAGCAGCTCCAGGATTTCTCGGCTCACCTGGATTAAAAAATAAATAAAATAAAAGAAAACATTTTTAAAAACGACATGTCACAAGTCAGCAGAAATGACAAGTAAACAAATATAATTATTTTGTTACCGAATTGTAGCTGTATTAACTTGAGGATATACTTTTCAGACAACTTTTTACTTTTACTCCAGACATCTGAAAACAGACAGTCTGCACTTTTTTACTCAAGAGACAAAATGGGCTCTTTTCAACCTGCGCGGATGATGACACAATGCCAGAAAGATGTAAATAGGGGAAACTTGAGCTCATGGCGCATGACTCAACAGATTTGGAAACAAGTTACTCTCCATCCATGAACTTATTCAAGACTGATGCCAGCTACAGCAATGATTGGTGGTCAATGTGTTGGGTCTTGTGTTATCAAAAAAAAGCACAAGCTTCTTCTCTGTCTAATCTACAAAAAAAAAAAAAAAAAAAAAAAAACAAGTACAGAAGAAACAAAGTGTATTTTTACCAGTCATTTTCATAACTTAGCATTTAGCATTTTTTGGTTTGTCAAGTCAGTTGACATGAGAGCTCTTGGAACATATTTTGATAGCATAAGAAGTCCAGCCAATGCAAGCTAGCTCTTATGCAACATGTAACAAGATTTTTTTTTTTTTTGTCTGTACTACGACGATATAGGCTAAATGATCAAAAGAACTATTTTGTGTTCAGAGAAGTTGTTTTCTACTTGTGCCGAGTTACAAAAAAGGGTATGGGATGTAATGTAGAGAAGTAATCATGTTTACTTTTTGTGCTCCGATACATTTTGAGAATTGGCCTTTTTTTTTCGACTTTGACACAAGGATCTGTACTTAAGTACAGTGTGAGTAATTATACCCCCGTGGGAGACACATGACGAGTCAACGTGGATTAAGGGCAATGATCCCGCTGGCCGCCTCATCTGACCTTCTTACTCTGCTGCTCTTTTGTGGACTGCTGGTTGAGCAGGCTTTCAATTTCCATGTCCAAATGAGACGAATGACTTTTACTGCTCCTGCCTTTCTTGTCGGGGTTGCTCCCCGATGCACCAAGCATGCCCGCCGTCTGCCAAGATGTTGCCGGCAAAACATTGGTTGTGGCAGCGGCTGCGGGGCGGGGAGGAGAAGCGGAGCCCTGCACCAAAGGCGAGAAACCAGGACTTCTCGTGTGCTGGGACTGCTCCTCGGCTTTCCTCTTGACTCCCGCTCGTGGGGCGCCGGCACCTGATCCGATCATGGCCCATAGTTTGGTATGGTCCACCGCTACGACCACCGTCGTACAAGATGACGACAACGCCGGCTGCCGCACTTCGATGAGCTCTTGAGCGGAGAACTTGAGCAAAAGACTCTGGATGCATTCATGAGCGACGGCCGTCTCAGACTGTGAACGAGACCACACAAAGTATATATCTACATCCACATGCCACGTTCATGACGTTCTGCTCAACTCACGCCATTCACTTCTTTGGTGATAGCGAGCGAATCCTTCGGCAGAGAGAGACTGAGATCCGACAAATAGGCCAGCATCCTCTTCTCCAATTCAGGGTCTGGGGGTTTCGCGGTGTCCTCCCGTGCGCAGCAAGGTGCCGACGCGGCCGACGGAGCCGGGCTGTCGCTCCTGGACACGGGGACGTCTGCACTTGTGGTCACCTCTGACACACAACACACGTGAAAGTAAAGTCAGTTTTGAAAGGCGCTTATAAATGAAATGTATTATTATTATCAATAAATACACTACCTATTGACAAAACAATCAATTTCCAAACAATGTCGCCCCAAAATGAGTCCATTTTCGACGCGATTCGGTGCATTTCTTTTCGATTTAATCCGCTTCAATTATTTCGAGACCAAATATAATTTATACAATTTATGGATCAAGTTGGTGCAAACTGTAATATAATTTATACAATTTATGGATCAAGTTGGTGTAAACTGTAACGTCTGAAGGTGACAACGTGAGAAGCGGTAACGCCGCATCTTACCAGAGGCCGGTTGAGTCACGTTTGACGTCGGCTCTTTCCGCCGCCGCTGGAGCCTTTCCCGCAGGGAGTCCAGCTGCTTCTTGTGCGCCTGGATGTTGCTCCATGTGTCTGACATGGCTACTCGAACAAACTATGCTGCAGCAGGAGCCGTAATGTTGGCGAAAAAACCACAAAAATAACTCCCCTCATGAACATACAATGCGGAACTTGCGATCGCTGCAGCGTGTGGTGCACAATTCAATGTTATCCGAGTAGCATCCTAATCATCCGTAAAGTATTCCACAACTAGCCAATTTTCGATCAAAAATTATCTACACCTGTTCCAAATGTAACTTTATTGAGTCGGCGATTTTAACATTTTGAATCCCTTGTCATGCGTCGAGACTTTCAATACCGAAGGTTAATGTGATGATGTTCCTAGTCGGAATCATTTGGCTTGCGGACTGACCTCACTTCCGCTATAGGCTAAATCACAATTCTTATTTGTGAAAGCCATTTGCGCAAATCTTTGTTGTTGTTGTTGTTTTTTCCTCGCGGGGAAATGAGTCGTTTACATCCTCATTCAAAGTGCAGAGTGTTGCTTTTAATGCTCAAGTCGTGACGCTTTTTGGACAAGCTTAACTCATTTTGTTGCAGACTGAGGAAGAAGATGGCGGAGGAACACAAAAGCAGTGAACTCCAAGACATAAAGGCAATTCTTTTCCGCGTTTTGACTGGTGATAAAGAACTACTTGGCATTCAGTTTGGTTTTAATGCGTACCTTTCACGCGGCCAACTTCGTGTCCTGAACAGCTAAAAAAAAAACGTGGTGTGTGAGCAGCTCACGCTTTGTGAAGGATTAGAAGAGTGCTTGAAAAGGGTCCTGAGATTTTTAAAAATCTATAACATACACTTAATGCTGGTTTTATTTGACTGGTTGACTCAAAAGTCCCATACGTGGACGCAGGTATTTGTTTAAACATAGGATTTCAAATGAAATAATCAATTGGTCTTTACTCCTTTTTGCTGTTGCAGGAGTTGGTGGATGAATTGTACAACTACAGAGACTGTTACTTTGAGACTCACAGCGTGGAGGAGGCGGCCCGGAAACAAGAAGATGTTACACTCGAGTTGGAAAAGGTGCTGAAAAAGCTGCAGGAGAAAGAAGGTAAGGTAGTGAGTGCGCTGTGTTCGACGTGGCCAACTTGTTTTCATGTTGTGCAATACCTTGTTGCGTGCCACATGTCTCCCCCAGATTCCTACAAGCACAAAGCAGAGTTTCTGCTGCTGAAGGGCAGGTGCCTCAACGTAGCCCCAGATTTCAGCGCCGCTGCAGAGGATTGCCTTTCCCGCGCTGTCAAGCTGGAGCCTGGCTTGGTGGACGGCTGGAACACTCTTGGCGAGCAGTACTGGAAAAAGGGCGACCTGATGGCTGCGAAGAACTGCTTCACGGGAGCCTTGCAGCAGGTACAAGATAACGTGACGGAGGTGGAGGGGGGTGCACATCATTACTCACCTTTAGCGCTCCTCCTTTTAGAGCAAGAACAAAGTGTCTCTGCGCAACATGTCCATGGTTCTGAGGCAGCTCCCGGCGGCGGACGGCGACACGCACGGAAAGCAGGTCATGGAAAGCGTGGACATGGCCCGGCAAGCTGTCCAACTGGACGTCGCTGATGGGACATCCTGGTGTGAGTGTGCTGAGCGTCCAAAAGTTGAGACGGTTTCAAATCCAATCTTTCTACTATCTGCCTGCTCTAACTGCCTGATGTGTCTTTGCAGATATTTTAGGCAACGCCTATGTATCCCTGTTCTTCTCTTGTGGACAAAGGCCACAGTTTTCCACACAGGCTCTAAGTGCCTATGCGCAGGCTGTTAGTACATACGCACACAAATTCATCCACAAATTAATCCATCCTTGCTCAAGTGTTCCTCCTGCCTTCCCAGGAAAGAGTGGACCGAGCCGCCGCCTGCTACCCAGAGCTGCACTTTAACCGAGCCATCCTGTTTCAGTACGAAGAAATGTTTGGGTCGGCGCTGGGGGGCTACAGCCGCGCGGCCGCCTTGGACCCCGGCTGGCCAGATCCTGCGGAGAAAGAAAAGCAGCTGATGGAGTACCTCAACAACGTCACAGAACTCTGTCAGAAAAAGGTGGCCGCGCTCTTCTTCTATGTTAACAATTTCATTTCGAAAAGTACGACTTTATTCTTGTAGTAGTGTTTTGGTCAAAAGATCGAACTACAGAGAAAAAAAAATAGACACATTTATGTGATTATCCCTCACTATCTGAGCTTTTATTTAGCCGAAAGCCAGGAGTAGGTTTGCACTTTTTCAAATGAGTCGACTGCAAATGATTTTGCAGACCACAAGCAGTATGCTAGCGGAAGGAAAAGGCCGCGAAATGTTTTGACAGTCGCAGGATGAAGGGAGTGTGTCGGACGGTTTTCACAGGGGAAGGTGAAAGCGCGCCGTTTACGAAGCATGCTGTCCAACCTGAGCACGTCGTCTCTGGGCCCGTGTTCCTCTCCCGATTTCCGCTCATCGACGGGTCGCGTGGGCAGCCTGGAGTCACGGCCATCATCCTCGCTGACGCACGGCCTCAACGGCGGCGTGGCCGCCCTGGGGAAAGTGGTGTTCAGTCTGGCGTCCCAGGATCGCATGGCCTTGTAAGTAGCACCTTCTCTTCTTTTCTCTCCTTGTCGCCACGCTCCATCTTTCTTTGCCCTCCAGTACGTTCGGCATGGTGGACAGCGAGGAGACGTGCGTGGTGGTGATGGTGTACAACACGGCCGACAGCTGGGGGGTCCTCATCGGAGACACGGTGGTGGTTCCCGAGCCTCGGGTCAAACGACACAGCATCACGCACAAAGACAGGGTGAGCGTTGGCGAAATGGCTTCGCCGCGGACGGGTATCCTATGGCTGAAGTTGCGTTGTTTTTGGGGGGGTTTTCCAGTCGTTTGACTTCAAGAGCATCCGCGTGGACTCTCCTTTGTTCCTCATCGTCAACGGCAGGACACAAAATGCCCAGAGTCTCATCGTTACCTCCGTCAGCTACAAGCCTCAGAGTGAATAAGGACCAAATGGAGCGGACCAGTTTCGTATGTTGTTTTGTAAATAATGCCCGGCCGTCGCGTATTATTTTTTTTTTTTAATCTTGATATTTATTTGA
This sequence comes from Hippocampus kuda, assembly GCA_901007745.1. Lineage (NCBI taxonomy): Eukaryota > Metazoa > Chordata > Actinopteri > Syngnathiformes > Syngnathidae > Hippocampus > Hippocampus kuda. The sequence continues at coordinate 9,596 of CAAKHF010010778.1, forward strand.
GTGTACATTGTTGTGGAGGCATCAACTGGTTGCAAAATAAAGTTGAATGTGCAATGCTGCTAGTGGTTGAACTTTTTGGAGGTTTAGTTGGCTCTAATACATCCTCACTATTGCATCGCTATTTCAAATGTCATATGTTCGTTGACGTTTGTTTCTGAGGTTGACAGTGGTGCTTCAAAATCTTAGAAGTGTTTGAATTAACTGTAACAGGACCACAAGTCTAAAACGAAGACAACTCTTCACGTCATGATTTGCGAGACGAAATGTATGTTTTGCTCCTCAATCAAACACTGAAAAGCAAAACTGCCAATCGCTGCTTCAGTGGCAGAGCTGCCAAGTGGAACAGAAAAAAAAGTGCGTTACGACGATGCACATATGAAGTGTCAAAGCCCCATTGAAAAATGTTCGAGATAAGACAATACAGTTTGATGCTGCGATGTGCCCAATGTTAAAACTATCAAAACTTGATTTTTATTTTTTTTGAAAAAGGGGAACCAATTGGTTGTTTGTTAATAAGTGAAATATTCATTCATTCATTCATTCATCTTCCGAACCGCTTTATCCTCACTAGGGTCGCAGGGGGTGCTGGAGCCGATCCCAGCTGTCTTCGGGCAGTAGGCGGGGGACACCCCGAATTGGTTGCCAGCCAATCGCAGGGCACACAGAGACAAACAACCATGCATGCCCACACTCACACCTAGGGACAATTTAGAGTGTCCAATCCGCCTGCCATGCATGTTTTTGGAATGTGGGAGGAAACCAGAGCACCCGGAGAAAACCCACGCAGACCCGGGGAGAACATGCAAACTCCACACAGGGAGGCCGGAGCTGGAATCGAACCCGGTACCTCTGCACTGTGAAGTCGACGTGCTAACCACTGGACTACCGGGCCGCCCCTAAGTGAAATATATTAAGTAAAAATATTAGGTGGAATTTTCAGTCGGATACCGTCCATTTTCCAATCCGCTTATCCTCACAAGGCTCGCGGAGGTGCTGGAGCCTATCCCAGCTGTCTTCGGGCAGTAGGCGGGGGACACCCTGAACCGGTTGCCAGCCAATCAGCTTGCCTATCATGTTTTTGGAATGTGGGAAGAAAATTGAGTACCCAGAGAAAACCCACGTCGGCCCGGGCTCACCCAGGGTGAGCCGTTGTTTCATTTGCTATTCACTTTCCACAAATGCTAAGAGACACCATGCCAATTCGTTTTAAAAACGAATTCACTGTAAACGTCCTGCAAAGTGAAAGTGTAAGCTTATGTTATATTATTAATTATCATTTTATGTTTGAGCATCATATTATTTCATGTTAAGCATACCTAAATTATATTCTGTTGTTTAATAATTGCTTAGACATGTTTTTATGTTGATAGGTTCCGATTGGCTGTTAAAGTAAGAGAAG
>CAAKHF010010780.1:0-15014 GCA_901007745.1 Hippocampus kuda
CTCGCACTCACTCACACACACACACACACACACACACACACACACACACACACACACACACACACACACACACACACACGGATGCATGTGCAAAGAAGCAAATCCAGATGGGAATTTTCTTTTCCCTTAGCCAGGGCTTGTTTTTAACACGCTTCGCAAGCCGTTTTACTCAACTTTGTTTTAAAATATTTTTCTACCCCCCCAAACCTCATTATTATTATTTTTATGTCGGATGTGACATGTTTATCTGGTCCTGTGTGCTTGTACAATATATACATACAAAAAAAAAAATCGCATTACATACACAATTTATATATTACTTTTCCTTCTGTATAAAAAGTATATATAGATATATGTATATTAACTACTATGGTTCAGAAGTCTGTTAATGGGTGAGTTCATATACATCATGAGTGGCTGCAATATTTGCTGCTGACAACAACAAAAAAAAGAAGTGGATCACCTTTTTTTTTTTTTCCTGCTTTTGCCGGAATGTACTAAAATTTCGGCATCCCTTTTCCCCCGTTCTCCATTTGTCATCTTTTATTGAAGCTGTGGATTAGGGTGGGGAACCTCTGTCCATATATAGCCTGCCATGCTGTTCAATAAACATCCAAATTCAATGTCAGTGTCATGAAAAGTGCTCATAATATATATGAGGAATATATGTGCTTCATATGTATTTAATACTTTTTTAAATTATTTTTTGTGGCCTTCAAAGGACAAATTTCAAATGGGACCTTTTTGGACAAACAGAAAGGGCAGCTGATTGAAAAAACGACAATGGGTTATCTGAAGAAAATCTAAAATGGCTCCTGATAGCAAAACCTAAAATGGCAGCTCATTGGACAAACTTAAATGGCGTCTTAGAGGGAAAACTAAAATGGTCCCCACCCTTCTCTTTTATAACCACTAAGCTATCCTACCGCCTTTGCTCAAGTTCATCGAAGCGTCTTATTGCTAACAGATAACGCTCACGACAGACAAAAAAAAAAAAAGGAAAAAAGGAAAAAAGCTGAAATTGTACATACAATATAAATGCTCCTCACCAAAAGTCATTTTTACGTTGGTTTCTTTTTGTGTGTTATGTACATACGCAGACCCATGTACTATTTAACAAAAAGTTAAAAAAAAAACAAAAAACACCAACGGCAGAATCAGGGCAAATGTTGATCGGTTGATGGATAATATTTTCAATGCTCTTTATCCAGCCATATGTCCGATGTTGACCTGTACAGTACAGTAGATCTTCTTGTAATGACAACTAGTCATGTATAGTGTAACGATAGTTTGGAGTGCCTTTGCTTTCATACACCTTCGCCTTGTCGCCACCCCTCCTGTAATCGTGACTCGCCAGCTTTTCCCCTTTGGTGCTGTTGAATTCCACCCATCGCCCACGCGCACACACACACACCCTTAATTGTAATATAGTAGGTTGTTGATGGACTGTTAAGAGTAAGGATCGTTTCCTTTTGAGTGTTTATTTGACTAGGTAGTCTAGTTTTATCCAGGAGACGCGCGCGCAAGCAGGTTATGGTTTCAGTACGAATTTCACACAGAAATTCAATCTAAAAAATGGGATTTAATCCTTGGGACACTACAACTTTCGTATTTTTTGTCTTTTCGGCAATTTCTCTGAAGTAATAATAATTCCAAAAAAAAAATTGACTTTATTCCCATAAACAAGTTGAAACAAATGATTGTATTCATGATCGTTCAATTTCAACATTTTGACTTGAGTTCCGGTCCTCGCAACTTTATTCTCCTATTCCAAACTTTTCACCAAAACAGAAACCTTCTTTAATGCCTTAAATCTCATATTCCACATTTATTTATCATAACACTGCACCTTTTCCCTTGTTCTTATTCTTGTATTTTTTGTCTTTCTCAAAAAAAACCCAATTTAATTCTAATATTACTTTCGAAGGAAAAGTTGGAACATTGAAGTAATGAAGATAACAAATTCATCTGTGACACTACACCTTTATACTTGTATCATCTCAACTTTTCCTCATAAATACATTTTTTCCCCTTGTAACGTGAAAACGTCATTACAACTTAACTCTCATAATATTCCACCTTTTTATTGCCTTTTATCCTCTTCATTGTGACTTATTCTAGGTATATATTACAACGTTCGGAGAAAAAAAAAAGATCTTCCAGTGAGAAAGGAAAAGTTGTAAAATTAAAAGAATTGAGATGACAAGTTTAGGTTTAGGAGTACGACTGTTCTCCTAATCGTCAAACATTGTCTTTACACTCGTATCACTATGACTTTATTTACAAACCGTTAAAATGTTTAAAAAAAAAAACGCCTTGCTTGAGATATCACTTCCAACAGATAAAAAGTTATGAAATTGCAATTGAGCTGAGACGGCAGCTTCATTGAAATAACATTTCTCCTTCTTTGCTCTTAACCACTTAATTCTTCAATATTACGTGACGACGTTAGTCTCGTGTCATTGCAATCTTTACTCGCAATTTTGTTCTCGTATCATTTATTTTTTGGGAGGCGCCTGGGGGGGCGTTATTATACACTTACTATTCGAAGTCGAACATTGTACAACTTTGTAACATTACACTTTTATTTCTGGAGTATTTCATAACTCCGTTGTTAAAATATTGGGCCTATCCTTGGAATATCACAACTGTTTATGTGCAATACTTTATTCATATATCGATGCAACTTCATTCTCACAATAGTCCCAACATTATTTTCACAAGATTACAACTATAGCCACTTAATTATCAAAAATGTGCATCTTCTCATAACATAGACTTTTGTCACGGAAATGCCCCCCTAATTTGTGGCCCAAGCAGTCCTTATGTTGGTTGTTGGAGGTAGTAACGTGGAGTTGTTTTCCTTTTACTGTATGTCTGACATCTTTGGGAAGCTTAGTCCAGTATTCAGTAGCACCTAAAGGTTCGAGTCATGTGACATCTCCGCCGCTTCCTGCTCGCTGTAATTTTGCATCCAAACATGTTGCATCCCTCCACAACCTACCAAATTCCCCTCTCCAAAACGCGTACTTCAAAAAAACAAAACAAAACAAAAAAAAACCCACACCACAAAGGGTGCCAAAAAAAAAAAAAAAAAAAGTAAAGTGGAGATGCTCGTGTTTCAAGGTAGCGTAGCACAATGTGCTAACCGGGTTTTAAGAAAAGAGAATTGTTGAAGATTATTTAAAAAAAAAATCCCATTATAACAGTACTACTACTTGAATGACTCTGTGACTGAACATTTTTTTTTTATTTGTTTTTCTTTTGTTCTGTGAAGATATGCTAAATGTGCGCCTCTGTAAATACTCCTTCTGCGTGCTCTGAGGAATAGCTCCCTGGTACTGTAATTTGCATTAAATAAAGAGTAGGATAGCCTGGAAATTAACACATCTTGTCTTTTGTCTTTATTTTGCCAACAAGCCTTCATTCAGTTCCTACAAACAGATACCTTTTTTTTTTAATTAACTATGGAAATGATCCTAAAAACATTCCTTTTAAATGAAACAAACACAGTTAAATTAGATATTAAGAATACAAATTAAAAGCAAAAAGGAAATGACTGAAAAATTGATTGCATCTTTGAAATTGAAAACAAATTAAAAAAAAATAATGATCATAAAACTGCAAAATGTTTTTAATCAAACCACTCGTTGAATTTGTTGGCGATTGTTGATGGTGATGCTACACTTAACTATTCCTTTTACACTTTGCATGACAGGCAAAACAAATAAGAATCTACTCTAACCATAAAATAACTGCTGTAAAAAAGTAAATGTCATAAAGGAGCAAAAGGAAGCCAAATATTTCTGCAGATTTTTTTTAATTGACATTTTGTGCACATATCCTGTACGACTTATGGTTTACTTGCTCCATTTGTAACTTTCCATTTTATTTCAAACATTTGACATGATTTGTTCCATTGTGAATCTGAGGGCACTCTTGAGTTTTTCAGGTGAAAAGTGAAAGCGGCGCTAGTGGAAAGAAGCCTCGGAAAACAGTAGGTCCAATTAACCTGGTGAGTCAGTCATTTACCTTTCACGGTCGATTTTCTAGATTCGGTTAGCGTAGACGTCAAAGTAGGCTAAGAAGGCGAAGTGTAGTGGCTCATATTCAGATCACCCTCAGCTTTTACGTTCATCCTAGAAAACTTTTTAGGAGTACTAGATGATCTGTGATTTGGTTTTAGGCCACCGCGATTATTTGGCACCGCTGTGACCCGGGACCAGCATGTCGTCCAGGAACTGCTGGGCGGCCACATCGGAGGGGCGGGTCACCTGCGGGGTGCCCATTGTGCTGGCCACGATCTGCGGCTTTGCGTTGCCCTCCACGATGCTGCGCACCGCCAGCAGGTGTCTGCGTTGCCTCTCGTGCACTAGGAGAGCGGGGAAAAAAACCCCCAGCATGTCAAAGAAGCCATTTTGTTCATTTCACAAACAGCGCATATAAATTTGGGATTATAATCTTACATCTAAACCCAAATTCACCATGAAGAAATGAGAACATTACTTGTACTTACTTCGAAACTGACTCAGAAATATATATTTTTTTTAACGAATCTATTGAATGGATTTCACTTATTAAACTACGGAAATGAACTTTTCGACCATATTCAGATTCGTTGAGGTGCACCTCTACATTCCTAATTTGAGTTGTGTTTCATTGTTTCGAAGCGTCTGCCAATATTCTCAATGATGGCAACAAACCTCTCTCCCTGACTCTGATCTTCTCCACCTCAGGAATGAGGAAGCCGTAGACCAACTCCGACACAATCTCCTCCGACTGAAGGTTGTTGCGGCTGCTTGCACAAAAAAAAAAATCGATGACATGTTTTTTTTTTTCCGGTTGTTTTTTTGCAAACAGACATCTTTCCAGACGTGTTATCGAGAGTCTGTCACCTCTCCTCGATGGCGTAGGCGATATCGTTGACCTCCTTGGCCACCCTGCGGATCTCCTCTCGGGCCTGCTGGTCTGCCGTGATTTCCATGGTGTCCAGGATGATGTCTTCAAAGTACAAGTCCACCGTCTCTTGGTGGACTTTGACCACCTACCACACACACACGCACACTCGTGACACGATCCGTCTTTGCAGGACTTTCTCAAGTCGACGTACTTCTCGGAAGATCTGGTCGTCCTCCCTGCGGCGCCGTTCCTCCGCTTGCCTCCTGCCGCTCTCCTCGGCCTCGCGCCTCAGACGCTCCCGCTCGGCCAGCAGCGTGAAGGCGTGGATGCGGCGCTCCTCCTGCAGACGGATCAGCTCCTTGGAGAGGGTATCGAACACGTATTCCAGCTCGGCACCCACGGCGGCGGCGTGAAGGGCGTCCTCGCGGGACCTCTGCCAAGGAAGGAGAGATGGTGGGTGGACTGAAGTATTGGGAGGAAGTGCTTGAGTCTTAAAGTGTAAAAATGTGGAATGGACACCCCCATAAAAAGGTTTAGAATTGCCTCGAGATGCCATGGACAAAAACCCCCCACTACTTTCTTACAGAAGCTTTTTTTGTGACGCCACAAGATGGCGCTGAAGCACTACTTTTCTTGTAGAAGCACTTAGAGAAGCAATTATTTGAATTTTCTATTTCAAGCAACCTTTTTTTTTTTTTGTGGCAATACCTTGAGTCGCAGCTTGTCTCTCTCCTCTTTGAGGGCCATGACCATCTCTTTGTCGGCCTTCTGCATCTGCTGCTCCTCTGCTCGCAGGGCGTGTGCCGTCCTCATCTCCTTGATGAGGTCCAAGTGGTTCTCTTTGCCAGTGAATATCTGCGTTGTTTGCGCGCGCACACACACACACACGTGCGCATAAAAGAGAGCTAAGCAACACAGCATGAAGCTGCATTCAGTGTTGAGATACGCAAACAAAACACCTCCGTTTGGATGGTCCTTCCCCTCAGCAGTTTCTGCAAATGGATAACTGCCAGCTCCTTCTCATCTTCCCCCTAGAAAGTAACATGACAATATGTCATACATAAGATGGTCACTTTTTCACGTGCGCATGTGTCAAGAGAAGCGAACTGGCCTCTGGCGGCCCCTCCACAGTGGGAGTGACAGGACGAGGAGCGGGCTTTTCCTTCTTGATGAGATATTTTGCCATCTCGTCGTTCAGATTCTACACAAACACGGATGATGATCAGGGACGTGTGGAGGCTTACAAAAATGTGCATTTCTTTTAATAACCTTGTACTTATCCAACAGAATGCTTCTTCTGCTCTCGGGGGTCTTGGTGACTTTGCTTGTTTTAAGTGTGTGTTTGGACTGTTTCTTCAGCTGCTTGAGAAGTTCTTGGGTGGGTCTCTGCATTCGATTCAGCAAGCCTGGTGATGACCGTTCAAAGCAATTTGTGCTTGGCTCAAAACAAAAACGACACTACAAATATCAGCCCCCAAAAACTTGTTTTTGTTAAGTTCACATGATAAAATAGTTGGATGCAGATTCTGGATTTGAATCGGATTTTAAAAATGAAGGCATTTGTGCTCGGATCAGACCAAACTACACCAAATTGAAGCCAAATCCATTCAGATTTTTCATATCGCAACGGGAGCTGAAATTTAATCATTCACAACTTTGCATGGATTGTCTGTCTTGCAAAACGATTGGATCTGGATTGTATCACATTTCCATGGGCTGCACTGGAGCTAAATATGAAATTGACTGAAATTGGTATACGAGTAATTTGTTGATATTATGAAAGGTTTTTAGCTCATGATCAAAATTCATTCATTCATGGATTGCAACAAGGCTCTCAGCAAAATTCAATCAGTTTAGTTCCCCCCCCTCCCAGTCTCTCCCCCCCAATTTTGCACTGTACAATGGGTTTAGCATCTGGATTACGGCTCAAATTTGGGATCTGAATCTGTTTCAAGTACAATCGTCCCGTGGCTCAAACACAAACATTTTCAATACACACCGTCGTATGTCTCCAGACGTTGAAATTCATGACTTGCTGTTTTCTTGAGGGCGAAGGTGTCGCCGCATGCTCGCGAGGCGCACGTCAGGGAGGAGTACACAGTGTAGTCCTTACAAGTGCCCAGCTGCTTGATATTCTCCTCCATGTCCCTTCGCTTGGCCTCCAGCTTCCTCATTGCTGCATACGCATTTTTTTGGGGCGATAGTGTTCACGGTCAACGACAAGTTCGAACGGCACTCGTTTCACTGCTGCGATGCTCTTGTCTCACATCTCATGTGTTCCTTGTCCACCTTGTTGAGCTTGTTCTCCTTTTCCTTGAGCAGCTTGGAGTAGATGTGGTTGAGTCGGTCTTTGGTCAAGGCCACCTGGGCCTCGTCCTTCTGCTGCAGCATCTCCTCCAGCACGGCCAGACGAGCGTCCTGCAACCTGCAGATGACAAATGTGCTGAGTCCGAGATGGCTAATGGCAGTTTATTAAAACAAAAAAAAGGTAGTTGGTTAAAAATTAATCAAATCAGTTGAAAAATATTTGCAAAATACAAACAAATAAACATGCTAATTTCACCATTATTAAATGAATGTACAGTGTTACCGTGGGCTGTGTGGATGGAAAATTTGGAAATTTACAGTTGATATATAGTTTGCCATCTGATACGCTGGGTGCCCCTTCATACAATCATCGAAGGGTGGTGGATGGATGGAAGAATTTTTTAGGGGCCACCACAATAATCAGAATTACAAAGTATTATAAAAAAAAATTACACAATTATTATAAACAAGAAATTGCCTTCAAATAATAATAAAAAATAAGGTATTGAAAATCAGTCAATAAAAAGCCATTACTTCTGTATTTTTCCTTCTCTGAAGGCCCATTCTTTAGCTTCCATTTCCTCCATCATCCGCCTCCTTTTGCGCAGAAGATTTGGGTCGTTGAGTGCAGGAAGCCTCGCCTCCCAGACCCGTCTAGCGCGCGCCCTCTCGATCATCTCCACTTCTTCAATACTTGCGGGCAGGCCTCGCTCTGACGGGAAAGGGTGCCTTATTACTGCGGGGCTGAATACAGTCTGATACATCGAAGGAATGGCTCTAAAGCAGGCATGGGCAACATAAATGATGGAGGGTGACAGGGTTTGGTGCACGTATACCCCAGGTGAAAGAAGCCACCGCCAGCAGCTCCGAAGGGGTGGTTCCGGTGTGTAGCAAATAGTCCGGGGTGTACGGGTCTGTCTGTGCTTCGCTCTCCCTGTAGTCTGTCTGCACTGCCACAGTGAAATGGGTGGGAACGCCCCCAGCATGTCTGCCAGTGGCTTCTAACTCCTCTCTGATGAGGGTGGAAAAGAGAAAACTCCTCAGAAAAGATCAAATCAATAAAAATAACAGTGTGCGTGTTGAACTTACTGATAACTAGCACGATTCACATCCAAGGGAATCTGTTGCACATATGGAAGAGGCCTGGAAGAAGCACAATGGAGTCCCACAGAGAGAAACATGATCAGTCCTTTTTATCAGGTTTCATCATGGTCCACTTCAAGTGTGCATTGCACATTCACTGGTCACTTTATTACGTACATGACTAAGAAATAACTTTTGACTTTTTTCCTGTTCCGGGTCACCTGAGCGGATTACGCACATGATTTTCACAACGAATCTTAAAAAAAAAAAAAAAAATTATTTATTGAAGGTGCAGGAAAAAAATCTATTCAAGGAAGAATCTTGAATGTAAGCTTTGGCGAGTTTTAATCAATTCGCGCGCCTCAAATGTGTATATTTTTTTACAAAACATATATTTACCTTTGGTCTATGTGGCTTAACCTTGCGGCTTATGTACAGGAAGCCAGGCGCTTGAGCAATGGAGGCTGTTAACAACGTTCAGTTATATTTTTAATGATTTTCTAACAATGTCAGTGGATATCTATTTAGATGGCACTCTCTGTTCAACGTAGGGCCAAAAGACATTTTTAAGCCCTTTTCTTCAAAGCAACAGTGCCATCCAGATAAGTCAAAAAAAATAGAACTGGTTCGTGAAACATCTTGAAGCTTCATTTCCCCATCACGAAGCAGTGCACATGTACAACCATTGCAAATCCACAATAATTAACAGAATATTGTTTCATTAATACCTCTCTGACAGACTAATTTTAAGAGAGCATCATTATCTTTGTGAAAGCAGAAGTTCTGATATCGCTCTTGTCATGGAACCTATTAGGTTGTGAATGTGTACTTGATGAAATGGCCAGTGAGTGTATGTTACATTTGGAGTTTCTGAGAGAGCAAAGTTCAAACCTTTTAAAATATTTCCAGCGATCAGCTCCACTCGGCTGACTTGTTTCTCTTTTTTTCATCATGGGCTGAATATTTGGAATAAATCTGTCAGTGAAGACAATCATGAATGACACCTAACTTTTAACGGTAAAATACAATGTGTGTATCTGTGTATGTTTGTGTTACCCAGCCAGTTGCTGGAGGGCCTGCTGTCGTTGTTCTGCGTTGCCACGCCAGCGACGGTCCACAGAATCTGGCAGTGGATCGGAGGGGTCCAGACGAAAGGTGACCCTTGCATTGTTGAACATGGTTTCAAACTCAGGCAATTTTCTCTGTGTATAAACATAGAACAGATCGAGTCATCTATGATGGTTCTCCTAAGTCGGGGAAGAGTTCATTAGGAGTGTAAAGATAACTGTACTTCTGCAATATCGTGTCAATAATAAATAATTACAGCATATGACTTAAAATAATACAAATATAAAAATTATTATTATTATTCATGTAAATGCTGAGAAAATATCCACAAAATTACATGAGAAAATAAAAAAAAAAATCGACACCAAAAAATTAATCTGAAATGGAAAGCATTTCAAATAATAATCATAACCACATCATAATCCATTTTGTTTTTAAAGAAGAAAGTTGTTGGAAATTCTTCATTTTATGTTTTCTGTTTGATCTTTAGGTGCACCTATTTGTTGCTTTTTTAAGTGGTCTATAAATAAGGTTAAGTTGAGAAATGTATAAAATGAATATGATAAAATCATTACAAGTGAGACACCGTTTTTAAAAATAATTGTATTGGGAATGAGAAATGATTCTATGGAGATATTTACTATTTATTAATAACTAGTGCCGTTTACTTACAACTCGCTCCTTAAAACTCTTATAACTGGACTTGACATGGTCGACTTCCGAAGAAACGAAGTATATCGGCTCTGCGGGACAAAAGTGACATTTATTACAACTAGGAAAGCTACGTCCACCAAACGAGCTAGCTAGCTAAATAAACGTACATGACTTACCATACAAGTAATCATATAGACGCTCTCGTTTCACAACTCTGGCGTCAATCGGCTTGGGAATGGTATGCGTGACAGTTGTCATTTTAAATATTAATTTTACCAACAAAAACTCGCAACTAGCGTTTGCCGCAAACCGCTCTAGTGTAGTCTCAATGTGAAGTAGTGTTTTTAGGAGTACACGCTTCACAATAGTTTACGTCCTCTATGACGTCACTATCCTTGGGAAAATGTATGTATCACATGTAAATATGTCAATGTCTTGTGTCAAATCGTGTAAAGCTATTTTTAGACACGTGCTTCTTTATTTTGCCATGTGAGAACAAAGAGTTTCTTTTCGTGCACGGTGCATCTGAGATAGCTAGAAACGGCTAGCGCATCGTCGCTGTAACCATGGAAACTGTAAACTTGAACAAAAAAAACAACCAAAAAATGGGTTGAGTTTGAATTGGCACCATGCAAAGGCAATTAAAACAATTCTTCATCAAAGTGAGATGAAACATGTCGCATGACTTTCATTTCTGAATTGGGATGTGCGTTTTTACTCGAGAAGAAAGCTGTCATTTACAAATAACGTCAAAGAAGGAGCTACAACTACAACTACCAAAATGCACTTCGGCAAAGGCTAACCAATCAAACGTTTCTTGGTTAAATAGAAAATAATTAAAACCTAAAACAACTTTGAAAAGATTTTTTTTAAAAACATATTACCAAAAAAAATATAGTCAGTCTGTGTCGTTGAGGTCTGACATTCCTTTATAGATTGGGAAATGAAAAATTAACAACGAAGAAATACGTCAAGGCAATTGTGTTTTCTGTTTTGTTATCTACCAGAACATATTGCATTACCCTCAAGTTCATTTTGACATCAACAGGATGTCAGTCTTATCGAAGCATCTCAGTACACACATACACACACGCACACGCACACGCACACACACACACACACACACACACACACACACACTCCTATAAGCTCAACTCAACTGTATTTATAGAGCACTTTCAAACAGCCATCGCTGCATACAAAGTGCTGTACAAGCGTGTCAATGTTGCATCAGTCAAATATATCTCAACTTGAAAAGCACCTATTTTTGGCCCAAGGGAAATTACGCTGACCTAAGCAGCTGAAAAGCTATGATGTCTTGCAAAACAAGAATGCCAGCTCACAGTCAGCTGAAGCTCTGAAGGCTCAAAATTAGGAAGATGTGCGGTTAATATTAAATGTCAACAGAGGAAAGAAAAAATAGATGCCTTTTGTCATTTTGGCTGGTATGAAAAGACTTTTTCAGTGCCCTTCTCTCACTTCTTGCTGCACAGAAACTGCCGACATGTCTGTCTCTGATTTATTTTCCATAGCAAAAAGGACAAAGTGCACCATGACAAATTGCTGAATTATGATTCATATTTCCTAAGTGATGAAACTGCTGATAACAAGTGGTGAGTTCATACTTAGAGCAAGTGGTTTCATCACTTTGTGTAAGTGTGACTTTATTGGCGGCGCTTATACGTCAACAGTTTGTAGTGTCATATCTACAGTTAGGTTAAAAAGCATGAGCCTTTTTAAAAATGTATTTAAAATGATACAACCAACGTGACTGGAACGTAGCTTTTTAGTTGTTGCAATTGTAAATATTTGGTTACATGTGACTCATTTGACTCATAATGTTACTTTGAGGACATGCTAATGCCTGCTGAGAAAACAAGCTAGCAACCTGGGCAGAGAAGGCACCCAGTCAGCTCGATAATATTTTACATCTTGAGTTGAGTTGAGTACTATTTCAACTGAAAATTGATAAATTGCTCACATGCTAACATACAGCAAGCTAGAACCCTGCGTGCTTGTTATCAGGATTTTACATGTTCTTCAGTCAGGTAATTATGTCAATAGACAAAATGCTAACATGCCAACGGATAGCAAGATAGCAACCTGAAGGCAGAGTTATAAATTTTGAAGGAGAATTGATCAATCAAATGCTATATTGATATGCGAACATTAACACTACAGCAAAATGAGTAGCCAACTAAGGCAGACTGATCAAGATTTGTAGTCTGGTACTGTACTTTAAATTAGGCTGGCTAAAATACTAACAGTTGAACAGCAGAAATACTATCAGATAGCAACTTAATCACAAAAGCGCTCATAAAGACTGATAAGGGACACGTTCAGAAATATGCTCAGAGTGTGTACTCCGTTCTGTCCGACTGTTCGGAAACTCAAAGCTTTGTTCAAATGGGCCATTCGATTATGCACAGTGCACCAAAAACAGAGTCGCCACATATCCCCCGAAGCAATCTGAGTAAGGAAATGAAGTACGGTTTTCTGTAAAGAGCTGCAGTCAACTTCCTGTTATCACATGATGATGTTTGTGGAGGAGGAAGAAGGGAGGGATTAGCACACTTGACCACAGGCTGCTTGTGCCTTGACAATGCTCTCTGTGGATTGGAAGAGCTGCATCACTCCTTAACCAGAAACTGGTTCAGTCGATAAAAGATGGTTTAAAAGTCGTGTGGATCACTGAAGATGAGGGAGCCGACTGGGGTTTTTGCTGTCATTCTCTCGTTGCTGTGCCAAGCATGGACCCACGACTCAGGTGTGTAACAGCTGCAATCTAGGTATCAGTTGAATTGACTTTTTTGAACTTCTTGGATGAATGTTCATTTCAGAGTTTTTGTGTTGTGTTATGATGTGTTATTTTACATGCTATAAAGAGAAGTATAAATATCCCACACGAGTTTGCAGGCATCCACAGAGTCAACATCAATAGAGAATCACCTGTTGTTGCATTCAGGCACTTGACAAAAACTGAGCCAAATAAAATAGACAGTTAAACATACTTGAGTCTTTCTTCCTCTGACATTGAAAACAAATACAGAATAATTGCTTCCTCATATCATGGAGAAAAAAAATTCAATTCCTTTCAGTGACACAGACATTGTTCTATCTTTAAACTACCCGAGACGTGTTTATTTGTCAAGAGTATTGTCAGTATTATTTTTTTATTCTTACATTTTTGGACCAGTCATTTTTTGTGTTTTAAAAAAAAAAAATTATAATGTATTTTATTCGTATTTGATTCATTAATTTTTTTTCCTACAGTGTCAGGTTTTTCTTTTTAGATTGTTCATCATTTATTCAGAGTATACCAATTGGATATGCGCGTTAGATTTATTTTATAGTTTCATTTTTTGAATGAATATATGTTTTGTACTTTATTTTATTGTTACTTTTCTTTTTCAGATGTTTTTTTTTAATATTTCTCATGCCATCTATACATCATCAATGCCCTTTGAGTATTACGATTTTTTTATTGTCACTTTTTTTGTTGCTGTTTTCTATTCTGTATTTATTTTCACATGGCCAGAGAGGTATTAACTAAACCCCCCCACTTTTTTTTTATTCTTTTTAATAGAAGTGTATGTACTATATGCACCGCAAATCGGTGGCTTAGATGCAGTGCAGTTATGAGTCAGAATGCCAGCGGAAAGAGGAGTGAAGGAGGCGAAGGCAATGCAAGATGTTCCATTGAAGAAGCCAACCGATGCTCGCCCTGTCTCTATGAATCAGCGAGCAGTGAAGTCTACACAGATTTCCAGTGAATTCATTCTTTCCACTTCTAACTGCACAAGCCGATGGCATCCAAAATTCAACTCTTGCAAAGATATAAATGATTGTTTCTTATTTCTTTTGACAGTGGTCCACTTATGTTTCAATGTGGGCAGCGAGGTGAAGCTGAACTGCACCGATGTGTCGTGGGGAAAGTTGATGTACGTCATCTGGAAAGTTGACCTGGCGGGACACAAACAGTGTCAGGTGGGCAACAGCTCGATCAAAAGTGAAGTGTTAGACACCTGCGCCGATGGCAAGTCTCTGCGCAGTGTCTCCGAGTCCCTCTTCTACCTGCACATCCCCAACTTTTCCGAGCGCGACGTGGGCATGTACAGGTGCGAAACGGCTTTCCTTGGAGGATCCCACACCTGTAACATCAGCGTGTCCATCACAGGTGCGACCGAGCACAAATTTCCACATCGGGCAACATTTGGAATGTAAAAAAAAAAACCCCGAATGAAAAAGTCATAGTTACCAAAAAAAAAAAAGGAGTAATATTGCGAAAAAGCTACTGTATGATTTTACACACCTGAAATAGTCACATTGTTTTCGTGAAAAAAAAGTTGTCGTTTCACTCAAAGTACTGATTTCTTCAATACAAATGTTGAAATGTTGTCAGATAAACATTTTTAAAAAGCGATTTTGGGAGCCATAGAAGTCATAATTGTGTAAAACAAAAGTAAAAATTGTAATTTAAGAGGAAAAACTGTTGTTGAGAGAGTCTTTTTTTTGAAGAAGAAGAAGAAAAAAAGTTGAAATTTTACAAGAAACTTTCATGCACCAATAATGATAACCTGATAACATGATAAGCTGTCCACCGTTGTGACTGGTTGGGTTGAATACTACTTAGAAAAATTCATTCATTCATTTTCCAAACTGCTTCATCCTCACAAGGGTCGCGGCGGGTGCTGGAGCCTATCCCAGGTGTCTTCGGGCAGTCGGCGGGGGACACCTTGAACCGGTTGCCAGCCAATCGCAGGGCACACATAGACAAACAACCATCCGCGCTCACACTCACACCTAGGGACAATTTAGAGTGCTCAATCAGCCTGCCATGCATGGTTTTTTTTTTAATGTGGGAGGAAACCGGAGTACCCGGAGAAAACCCATGCAGGCCTGGGGAGAACATACAAACACTACACAGGAAGGCTGGAGCCGGGATCGAACCAGTCGACCACCGGGCCGCCTCGTCTTTTACATTTGACACAGAATTGTCACGT
>CAAKHF010010781.1:0-14308 GCA_901007745.1 Hippocampus kuda
CACACACACACACACACACACACACACACACACACACACACACACACACACAAACCCTTTTAGCTGACTGGCCTTTTTCTTTTTAACTTAATTCACCTCCGCTGTTTGCCTCTTCACCGATACGGTTGCTTTTTGTTCACATTTTCTCTTCACTTTACCGACGCGGAAACGTCTGCAGTTGTAATACTTGCAATGGGGAGCTTTACATTCATATAAAGGAGTCTAACGTGGATCTCTTGCCGTTTGTCCACAAAAATATCACAATCGATGTATTTCAAGTGTACATTTAAAGCTTAATTTGGTGCCACAAACACATTAACTCGAGTTCCTCAAGCAGTTACGTGCTTACATCACTCCCCGCACTGCATTAGCCAGTCCCAGGACAGTGGAGGGCTCGTGCAGTGTTCACCAAGAAACCTTTCAAGGCTGTTCTCATCCTGTAACTCTTAGCGGACACACCCTGTGCAAAGGCTGGGTGAGAGCAACACCGCCTGCATGGAGACATGCGCCAACATTCTGACTGCAATTTGATTTTGTGCCTTCACAGAAGTCATGATGCTCACTGTAAGAGACATCGACAACAAGTTCAGTTACGGTGGTTGCAGATTAACGTCATGTAGAAACTGCACTGTCATTGTATGGACAGAACTATTGGGACCCAAAAGTGGAAGTTGAGTAAAATATAAAAAGCAGCTTTCTCCAAAATGTTTCCGCAAACTTTTTTTTTTTTTTTTTACCAAAAGGGCTCGATAAAATGATTAAGATTCGGGGGGGGGGGGGGGGGTTGTTTTGAAGCTTTTCATTTTTTTAAAGGGCAAGGGTTAGGTTTTTAGACCCATGTGTCTTCCTTACATCAACATCTGGCATTTATTTTGCTTCTGGTCTATGTTAGTCTAACGTCAGAACCTTGTTTGGCCTCATCCACTTAGACCATCAATGACGATGGCCAGCTCAGCACCTCCGAGGCTAGCACAGTGGACTTGGGGGAAAAAGATGGAGACTCTCTTGATTTTGAATTAGAAGAATCCATGGAACCGGACGCCTGCTTTCCCGACGGTGGGTATCGGTCCAAACGTGGCGACGACTGGTCTCTGCAGCCAATTCGAGCCCTGCTTGTCATTTGTTGCTTTCCAGGCTGTGTGCAGAGGTTCCAGTGTTGCCAGGTTAACGTTGAGGTGGGCAGGTGGAAAATATGGTGGACTATCAGAAAGACCTGTTTCCGAATCGTGGAGCACAACTGGTTCGAGAGTTTCATCATCTTCATGATCCTGCTCAGCAGCGGCGCCTTAGTAAGTTTCGTACTCCACGGCCGTAGTTGAGCGTGAACAGTTTTGATCATCATCCTTACTGCTGTGTTCAAAAACCAGGCGTTTGAGGATGTCTACATTGAGACCAGGAAGACCATCAAAGCAATGCTAGAGTACGCAGACAAAATGTTCACCTACATTTTCATCTTGGAGATGTTACTCAAGTGGGTGGCCTATGGCTACGCCAAGTATTTCACAAATGCCTGGTGTTGGCTTGACTTCCTCATTGTGGCTGTAAGTTGGACTTTCAGATCTTGATCCTAATTTGGTAAATGGATGTGGTAAAGCAATGGATTATTGTTTTCCAAAGTGATGCGAAAAAAACAAACTCATCCTCACATATTTTTGTCGTTTTTGTGTTTTGGTTCCAGGTTTCGCTAGTCAGTTTGGTGGCCAACGCGATGGGATTTGCTGAACTTGGGGCCATCAAGTCTCTGAGAACCCTGCGAGCTCTGAGGCCCTTGAGAGCCCTTTCAAGATTCGAGGGGATGAGGGTAAGTCTTTGGGAAATTCAGCAGAAAAGAAACGATGCATATTTTTTTACATTTCTTCTGCGAAAAGATGCCCGTCGCTACTTATCTTACGACATCTATTTTCCACTGGACCTTTGTACTTTTCCCACTCAAAGTTCACTTCAACTTCATTTGAGGTCCAATGACAGTGTCAAATTCCTGAAAATTTACAATCCGTCTGTTCAAATATTCACTCGGAAATGGATGTCAATTCTGCCATTTGACAGATGCCTTTTGTATGCGTTTGATATTCCGCAGGTAGTTGTCAACGCACTTCTTGGGGCAATTCCTTCCATCTTCAATGTCCTGTTGGTGTGCCTCATCTTCTGGCTCATTTTCAGTATCATGGGCGTCAACTTATTTGCGGGAAAGTACTACCGCTGTGTCGACAGAACCACAGACGAACCTTTCCTCCCCACTCAAGTGAAGAACATGACGCAGTGTTTGGCCTTGGGGAAAGATGTTGCTCGCTGGAAGAATATTAAAATCAACTTTGACAATGTTGGACTGGGTTACCTCGCACTGCTACAAGTGGTGAGTTATGATTATATCATCTGATTAAGAGGCTTGTAAACATGGCTGATTTGGAATATGTCCATAGGCTACGTTTAAGGGATGGATGGACATCATGTATGCTGCAGTTGACTCCGCAAGCAAGGTGCTTTTGTTTAGCTTTAACAATGTTCATATTGGATTCCGTTTGTTTATTTTTTTAGTCCGGGTAAGGACCCAAAAACAATGGCTCATGGGTATTGTGTCTCATAATTTTCTAGCCTGGAGAACAGCCGGCATATGAGATCAACTTGAAGATGTATCTGTATTTTGTGGTTTTCATCATATTCGGTGCCTTCTTCACACTCAATCTCTTCATTGGTGTCATAATTGACAATTTCAATCAACAAAAGCGAAAGATAAGTATTTTGTATCTTACTAAAGTGCCGTATTTGATTTTGACACAGAGTGGGACCTCTAAAGATAAACACAAGTCAATATCTGGTGTGAAGATATTTGTCTAATGGCCCCACACTGCAAGGATCTGTATACAGGTCCTGGAAGATGAAAACATTCCAATTCTTCATTTTAAAAAATGTTTTATTTATTTTTTTGTTATCCTTCATATCGTACGTCTGATGTGGTGATCAACATTCAAGGTTCCGGTGTATTTGCACGGAAATCAGATCGTTTTACGTTCAGAAAGTATTCGCTATGCAGTGATTTAACATCCATGACATGCCCTCTATACTTTGGAGGCCAAGACATCTTCATGACTGAAGAACAGAAGAAATACTACAATGCCATGAAAAAGCTGGGCTCAAAGAAACCACAAAAACCTATTCCCAGACCATCGGTTCGTAGTTTTCATTCTAATCTGCATTCCAAATCTTTGCATTCATTCTCATTGCTTCTTTATTTTTCTACCCTCCATTCCAGAACAAGATTCAAGCCTACATATTTGACATCACCACGAAACAAGCATTCGATGTTGTGATCATGGTTCTGATATGGCTGAACATGGTTGCCATGATGGTGGAAACTGATGACCAGTCAGATAAAAAGAAAGAAATTCTCAGCTGGATCAACGGGGTGTTCATTTGCGTCTTCACGGGCGAGTGTTTGTTGAAGATGATCGCACTGCGCCAGTACTTTTTCACCAATGGTTGGAATGTTTTTGATTTCATCGTCGTCGTTCTCTCAATTATTGGTACGATCCATTCTCTGCCGAGTTCCGGTGAATCCTCGTCGGGTCAATGAGATTTCCCGCTCGACTAACAAATGTTTCCTTTCCGCTTTAGGTATGTCTCTCTCTGAGCTGATTGAGAAATATTTTGTGTCGCCCACGTTGTTCCGAGTCATCCGACTGGCTCGAATTGGACGAGTCCTCCGCCTTATTAAAAGTGCCAAAGGAATCCGCACCCTTTTGTTTGCCTTGATGATGTCACTTCCTGCCTTGTTCAACATTGGTCTCTTGCTCTTTTTGGTGATGTTTATCTACGCCATCTTTGGCATGTCAAACTTTGCTTACGTGAAGAAAGAATCCGGCATCGATGACCTTTTCAATTTCGAGACGTTTGGCAACAGCATGATCTGCCTGTTTCAGATCACCACCTCGGCCGGGTGGGACGGCCTACTGGCTCCCATTCTCAACAAATACGAGGACGACTGCGACAGCACCACCGAGCATCCCGGCAGCGCTGTCAAAGGAGACTGTGGATCTCCTTCCGTTGGCATCGCCTTCTTTGTCAGCTACATCATCATCTGCTTCCTTATCGTGATCAACATGTACATTGCCGTCATCCTGGAAAACTTTGGCGTAGCCACCGAGGAAAGCGCCGACCCGCTGAGCGAGGATGATTTTGAAATGTTTTACGAGGTTTGGGAAAAGTTTGATCCGAGCGCAACCCAGTTTATGGAGTACAACAAATTGTCCGAGTTCGCCGATGCCTTGGACCCGCCGCTGCGCATCGCCAAACCAAACAAGATCGAACTCATCTCGATGGATCTTCCCATGGTGAGTGGCGAACGCATCCACTGCCTGGACATCCTCTTCGCGTTCACTAAACGTGTTCTGGGCGAGGGCGGGGAGATGGACATACTCAGGGCACAAATGGAAGAGAGATTCATGGCCTCCAATCCTTCCAAAATGTCATATGAGCCCATCACGACCACCCTTCGCCGCAGACAGGAGGACTCGTCGGCCGTGATCATCCAGAGAGCTTTCAGAGAGCATTTGAGGAGACGCGCTGCCGACAAAACCTTCGCGGAAGCCAAAGACGACATTCCCAAGGACGAAAAGCCAGTTGACAAAGAAGATCCAGTCGTGGACAAACTCCATGACGTCTCTGGCTCAGACATTAAGGAGCCTTCAACCTATCACACGTCGGAAAATGACAAAGCCGAACTGGATGACAAAGACGGCACGCAGCATGATTCGTAAGGAATGTTGGGAGATGCTTCAAAGACGTTCTAAGTCGTGACCAAATGTTTACAAGCGGCATCGGACTCCTTTTCTCATTGTCTGGATATCAATGCCAAACTGACTTTTTCAGCTCATGAGCCTCAAGGTTGGTGCCTAAAAGGGAAAAGTGGCTCATTCGGGCAGCAGTGAAACCATTTTCTAGGAACAAGACTGTTGGAAGAGGATGGGCTGCATTTCTCAAGCGTTTGAAAAGACATTTTCACAGTCGTTCATGCTCTACTTTCCATTGCAGTGAGCTCTGCTCTATACAGTGTCTTGGACTATTACTATATCACTGACTGGTGTATTGTTTTGCCGACTTATTTTAAAAGCATTACCGTGACGTTTCTTTTTTCGAATCCATCGATTGCCTTTTTTCATCAATTTTTTTTCATAACTTTTCAAATGTGTGGTTTGTTCAGGAGTAATATAATTGCTTTCACGCTAGCTCTGTCTCGAATACTTGAAAAATCCAAAACGGAAAATGTCAGAACTGCTGCAGCCAGTGTGCATTGACATGAATGTATGCCCCGAATAAATGCATGCAAGAGCATTGGATGGGGAGCATATTTTCATCAGCCGCTTGCTTCGTGACACCAAGAAAATAATCATGACATGGCTGTTTTATGAAATACAGCGCAACATGTAAAGCTGACGCTCCATTCTGCCACTTTGGTTGACTTCCAAGTCAACAATTTTCCATGCCGTTTCATAGACAGTGAACAACCATGGTTGCAAAACTGTATGAAGTGTACAGGTGACTTTAAAAAAAAACAAACATTTGTGATAGCACCTTAAAAGGAACTACATACTAAACCGTTTACTTTAGCACTTGCAATTTTTAATTCCAAGTTGAATGACTTGACAGGTTGTCAACTTTGGATGTTCCGCTCAATCCGCCATGTTAACTCATTCACTCCCAAAGACGTTTTTAAACGTCTTTTCAGACATGGTCCAGAATTGGCTGGTACTGAATGAGTTAACAGAAATACCAACTCAAGGCAGCCATTCACAACAATTAACACGTTTTACACTTGAAAAATCTCCCATCAAACTGCCCCCCCCAAAAAAAAAACTGCCTTCTGCCTTTCCGTGGAAGAGCATTTCATTGCTCAATAAATAATTAAATAAAAATCAGCCCAACTAAGTGCAATTAGATAATTTCCGCAGTACAGCTGATGATTTCATAGGTTGGGAATCGCTGCCTTGGGTGAGTGTTAAAAACAAGCCCATCGCGTCGACCTGTCAAGTGTCACGTCAGTCGCACTTGCGCGGCCATACTGTACTTTGCACATTCAGTTTTGTTGCATCATCATTGCGCTTATCTCAGGTCACTTGCGTGTTTTCCGGTCTACAATTTTCCATAATGCTGATTACGTGGAACCTGTATCATGATATTACTAAATATAGACTCCGGGCAGACTGATTATCAGTTATATTGTCTCAGTTGGGCGTCGTCGTCACTCGCCAGTACTCAAAACCGTTATGAGACACGAATGCCTCGGACAGGTCCTCCTTTCATGTTGCAGCGCTTGTTTTCAGTTGGAGCTAATAATCAACCACCGTATTATTTAATGGCTACAAAGTTGTGGATGCTGCATATTGGTTCCTTATGACATGATAGAAATCTAAATATTTGATTTGATTGAGGTAGTCCGAGATTCGAACAGCCAGCAGAAGCTGTGTGTAACAAATGCTCGGGTCGTTTTAAGGTCACTCCTTTTTCAAAGACAACCTGGCTAATTACAGCTGCTTAGTTGTTTTTTCTTTTCCGTTCCATTCAAGCGCGTGTCATCAATGTTTGTGTCTGACGTTTCAATAGATTTTTGTTTTACCTCACAATATTTATCAGGATGAATATCAAAATTAGATTTCTGCAGGATTTTTTATTTTAATTTTTTTGGGTAACGATTGTACATGGGCAAGTTGTCACAAATTCACCGTGACCTTACTCTTTCCGACTTGTGTTTACATTTTACTGTGACATTTTTGTCATCGGGTTGATTATTCCATATAGCAAAATACATCTACTGTTCCGTGTTATGAGAGCATCATTACGTGAATGTGAATATGTTTTGCATGTCATTCAAACAAGTCAATACATACATTGTTTTGATCATGACGACAAAAGCATTTGATTACGCAGACTCGAATATCTCCCATCATTAATATGCATAATGCTTGTAGTGTATAAATTATACTGCATGCAAAACACTGCTATAACCCATTTCAGTGAAAAGCCAAAAGAATAAAGACGACATGTACCCCGAGTATGCCTTACACATTCATTTTTGAAACGTATCATTTCTGACATATGCTTTTCAGACTGAAATCTATTGTGTCTTATGTTTCGGCCAATCTCTGTTGAACGAGCTCTATTCTGGTTTGTGAGTGTGCTCCGTGGCTTCTGCCGGAAACAATTAGGGTCTTAAGTGGGTTGAGTATTTTATTAATTATTAATAATAGTCAAAATGTTTATTACAGCCCGACATTCTTTTTACTGCTTGTGACAGCTAATCCCGGAGTACAGTACACTAGTGGATGGTGACCAATTATTGATTGTTTCAACTGTCCCGTCTCACACCGGACTGTTATACAGTAGCTGAGCCATGTTGCTTTATTACTACTTTTTTTCAAAAGGCACTTGCTCAACATTGAGAATGGGACCCCTTTACAGGAAATAATCAAGATAGATACAACGGATTGTGCTGACTAGCTTAATAGCACCTTGCCAACTACACTTGTGTAGGACTGCCTTATAGTGACATGTTGGAACGACAACGTGAAAGAATGTTTATTTGGCTTCGGATCTTGCCACTGGCTAGTATGTGAGAAGGAGCACAGTATAAAAAAACCAAGAGAGAAATCTGAGAATGCAACCCATAAGAGCTCTAATTCTATTTGCCTAAGATGGGAAGACGATTCCATTAGATTAGGTTGTGGTGAGTTCCTCCTAACCTCCCCTGTGTCCAAGTGACATGCACGCGCTCTCTCTCAACCACTAAATCGCATTTTCAATTGAACCGCTTCCTTTAAAAAAAAAAAAAAAAAAAGACACTATCAGGCCCTCGTCCAGTTTAAATTCAAAATATCATTACAGTGAATGGCCATCTGGATGCAAGTCGCGCAAGCTGTGCAACACAACGAAAAAATAAAAAAAGAAATGAAAGAGTTCATTAGAAAGGAAGCTGGCTGCATCATTGAGTTTGACTTGATCAATAACGGTCCATACAAACCACAATGGAGATGGCCATTAGAATGCTGCAGCAGTACAACCCAGGGCGGGCATATTCTACAGTCTTTCCTCTAAAAGGTTTTCAGAAGCATTCCTTGTAAGTGCAGCAGCACATGCAATATTTATTGCGTCGTGCGATGTACAACACCTCAATCATGTAACTACCCTCTACAAGGTTAATGCTAATTTGCTTATATGATTGACAATATTCTACTTCTCCTGAAAGGCTTGCGACAGTATCCAATCACGTCCGTGAACTACACTGCGCACTAGAGGAAACAGACAGCTGCCTCAGCTCCGCACCAATGTGATTTATGCTTCCATTGATGTGTGCTGCAGAGAGTTAATGATTATGTGCCACAGTTAGTGGCTAAATAATATCTGACGCGGCCTGGAAAGGTCTCTCCTGGAACAGTTGTACCCGTGCTGGACACAAGCCGCTCCCGCTATTGAATCAACTCTGTAAACGTCAACGGTTCAAACTTATCAGTCAATGCACGTGGTTACATAATGCTGGAGCAAAAATTACTGACTTATTCCATGGTTAAGCAATGCAAAAAAGAAAAAGAAAAAAAAACGATCACATTGCTCTTTATAGCCTCTGTTTTCTAAATACACTATACAGGTTTTAGCATCAGTACAAAAAATATACAAAGAGTGAACTATGTAGTACTGAATTGTGGTGGTGTTTTTTTGGTTTTCACTTTTCCTGATTTTTTTGAGCATGGTTACAATGGTGCCCAGCTGTCCACTTGGGTTTGGCACAAGTCCCCCTCCCCCACTATATAACAAATTGAACACCTTTGTTTACATCAGTGGTTATCTGGCGCAATTGCAAGTTACTTATTGGAACTAGTCTCATTTGTAACCACTACGTTGTTAGCTAGCTAGCCGTGCCTACATAACAAAAATGTAAGATTAGTGAGTACTAAATACCTCAGTTTCATCTTGTAAATGTTGATAGTCAAACAATGTGTGGGATGTATCACTGTAGAAATGACCACAGTCATATGTAAGTTACAGGCAACTCATTTCATGACTAGCACTTCCAGTAGCATGTTATGCTAATATTAGCAAGCCAGGACACACCGACTCCTCAACTACTCATTGATTCAAATGAATGGCTTTTATCTGACAAGTACTACGAACAGACACACTTCAATACCGCACAACCAATTTACAGTAACGTGATATTGCTAAGTGTTCAATTATAGAGAAGCGGAAGTTAAACACGAGAGTAACTAAGTTGATGTCCGAAGGAAATGCTTCTCCCAGAAGCTGGCTGTCAAACTTCTATGGCCTCAAGGCAGCACAAGCTTTGTCTAAGATGTCCATTTTAATTTTTGAAAAATTTGGATGAATAGCAAGCACCTGCAAGATGCAAAGAAAATAGAGAGAAACATCTGAGAATATAAAAATTAAAACATTAACTCACAAACACAACGAAGGATTCGAACGCTACTTCACCTTATGGCAGACATCTATGGCATCAAAATTCTGTTTTGATTTTAAGTAGTTCCAAGCAAGTTTATATCCTGTCATGAGAAATTATATATGATTACCTCATTTATTTTGGCACTGTCATGTAAATTAATGATCGACCTACCAACGGTTGGACTGAACTGATTTCCGTATTTCCAACCCAGTTTATAGTTGAATGCTGCATCACGAAATGCCTGCTCTTTTTCCATGATGAATCCTCGGTACTCATACGCCTTACAGCAAGACTGCAGAGAAAATGTTCAGTTTGAATCTTTTTTTTTTTTTTGCTCCTCAGTGACATCTACAATTCACCAAACAACTGCAGCACCCAAAACAGAAGTTTAGAGTGAGATGTGGTTTTAAGTGGAAGTACGGCGCAGGTGACGCGCTAAAACGCACACAGCACTGACCTTGTTATGGCTGAGACATCTGTTTAGGAGGTCATCTGCCAAGTCATACTTCCCCGAATGGATGTAGATGTTCGCTAGGAGCAGCCAACTCTTCTCAAACTCGTCCGCGTCAACAATATTCCAGGTCATCTTTCCTATAAGTTTTAATTGGTTCCTGGCTTGGGGAGTTTGTTTCAACATCATGAAAGCCGTTGCGATGGCCAACAGGGCTGGCACTTGAGCTTCCTAAAGTCAAACGTCCTGCTTACACGGGACCAAGATAGCAACGCTGCCCATTCCCTTTGCTGCGTTCACTTTGCAGTAAATGGAAAAAAGCAATGTGATAACTTTCTTACCACATTAGTTGCGATCTCCGTAAAAACAGAGAGGGCTTTCTCTATATTGGCCTTCTGTTTAGTGGCCAGTAAGCAGTAGTTCTCCAGGATACGAAGCTTTAAGTGTTCTCCGGGTGTTTCTGGCTTTATTTCCTTCAAAAGTTGATGAGCCGTTGTCACCGCAACCCTCTCCACTTCCTGCTTTTCTGCCGAGCTCCTGATGAGAGAAGTGAACTCCTGATGAAACGATGTCCAGCCTACTGTCCTTGCGTTCCTGGTTCTTTTTCATGAATCTTACCCAATTCTAAAATCTAGATTACATAATTCCATTCCCATCATGTCATTGTTGAGATTTAGGTAGATTTCAATCATTTTGTGGACAGCCTTTTGACCCCACCTGGTATCTTTTCGGGCCTGGTTGAAATGATGCAGAGCAGCATTAGCTTCTCCTGTATACCTGTGCATCAAAGGCAAATTTGGTAAAAGAATATTGCAAAGCAGATGCCATTTATAACCTCAACAAACAGGTGACTCACCAAAGATAAAGTCCTTTGCAGTAGTTAAAACCAGGTTCAAACGTGACTCTGGTCGAATATTTTTCCATCCTCTCAAAAAATCTGGGCATGTCTTCCAATTTCCCTGCCTTCCTCAGCAAGTCAATGAGACGTGACACAGTTGAGAAGTGTTCTTAAAACAAATGCACAGGTTCGAATTTATACTCATTTAAAGACGCCTGTTCGCCACCGACATCTCACGCTCCCATATAGACTTTCTCCAAACTCTCAGAAACATCACGATTTTGCACCTGGCTTGCTCTCCAATAGCTGCCGATAGAAGGAAACTGCTTGTTCATCATCCTGTCTCCTGAACATAATATCAGCCATCATCTAAATACACACACACGTTAAAATCGGTTGTGCTGACATGCTCCAAAAGGATAATGGCCATCACATGAAACACCGAAGACAGAAACACACCAGTGTTGCATCTTGATTAAACTGGTCATTCTTCAAGATGACGTTACATTGTTCCTGGCATGCATCAACTTCATCTAGCGTGAGGAATATCTGTGCCAACTCCAGCATCAACTAGATTTATATGGGTAGTGAGTTACTTATGAAAGAGATCAATACTACCGTCTTACCAAATTTAGCAATCCACAAGAGGTTCAATGTTCAGTACGGTCAAGCAGAGCTGCAGCAGGAAGGATGTTTGGATTCAGTCGAACCGACCTTGTGATCGGTTTCACAATGCGCAAGAGCTTCTTTGTAGAATTCGATGGCTCTGTCGTAGACTCTTTGACTCGCGTAGTGTTGAGCGATCTCACGGCAGATCTTGGCAGCCAGCTGCTTCTGGGCGTCAAAGCTGTCAGGTTGCTCTAATTGCACCCGCTTCAGCACTTTGGCTTGTACATCCCGCGCCTAGCAAAAGTCCTCATTTGTCACTGACGATAACAACAATAGAATGGAAATAGAGACTAAATTGAAATGTCCCTGACCATGTGGCACCACTATACAGTCGAGTGACACGATAGTAGCAAAATGGCACACAGGCACAGTTACTTTGTGAATTCTGATGGGTTTTTATTAATATTTAGTGCAATTTTTAGTACTCAACTGCTAGCTTTAGTCAAGGATTAACACCACTCTAACAGATCTGCTTTTGTAGACAGGCACATGTACACTTGAGGTAAAAACTGCCATCTTTGTATTTTTTGTGCAGGGGCAAGTCTAGTTTAACGTCTTTGGGAACATGCCAGGGCAGGCTGTGCCATTATCTGCGTTTCAGTGGACCAAAGGCATTTTCTATTAAATGGCTCTGACAATCGGGTGACACAAAGTAGACAACATAGACCTTAGACCAGCTAAAGGCGGGTCTAAGTTGTGACGCAGGTGGTGCAACGCGAGAATGAAGCACTGCGCACCCCTCATGCACCGTGGGATTTTACCCATTTTTTTCCCCTCTGTATTTACTATCTGGGTATCCGCGATGACAAATAGAAAAAAACATCACATGAACATAGCCTTTAGCGATAAAACAATGGATACACAAAAGGAGCTGGAAGTGCATTATAAAAATGGACTTACCCTTTGTAGGGATATTAAGGCTTCTTCGGCTTTGTCAACCCTATTTTGGACCTTTGCCAACAGCATTAGGTAACGGCAATCATCTGATAGTGCACATAGATCGTTCACTTGGACAGGCCATGGAAAGATTAGAAAAAACAAGTTCTGTATGAGCATGTGAGGGGCAAAATTAATTTAACATTACAAAGCTTTGGGAGAGTTTTTTTATTTCAATGAGAAATACAAACTTTAGTCAACAAAAACTATGAGGTGTGCATTTGGATTTGTTGATTTGGCTGGAAGTACTATAGGCTATTTTCTGTGGCAGACATGTGTCTCTTGTGATGTTTTCAATGTGTTGGCTTTATAAGGGCAGTATAAGTACTGCTAAGTACCTGGTTTGTGGGAGAGAGCATCAAGCAGAACACTCTCACAGCGCTCGTATTGCTTCAGCTTCATCAGCAACTCGGCCAGGTCATAGCGGAGGAAGTTCTGTTGTCCCGTCTTCAGTGCAGCTTCATAATAATGTAATGCCTTCGTCAAATTATGTACGCGTCAGCACCGGGTTCGCTTCTCATCCCAATTTTAAATTTAAAGGTACACATACCCCACCCAAAAAATGGATTACAAGTACCAACCTTGTCGAAGTAATGAGTCTTGATCAGAAACTTGCCAAACTTGCTGACTAGAGCGCCATCTTCCGGCGTTTTCTCCAGAGCGTGCCCGTAGACCTCAATGGCTTTCTCTGGCTGAAAGTAGAACCACATTTTGGAATTAGTGGCATTATATAAACAGATAACAATCCAAATAAGTGCCTGTTTAATAATACAGTACTGTATATGAACGCAGGCCACCTGCGGTTGCCGCCTACCTCTAAAATACGCATATAAGCTTCCCCGAGTAAGACGTATGCATGAGGACTGGGTAGCTTGTCCAATATTTCCCTGGAGAACAGACCAATTCAAGAGATTTTTTTGTAGGAAAGGCTTCTATCTTGTAATTATTGTTTTCCAGTTTTACATTTCGCAAGGTGATTTATTCTTTCACCCCGCACCCGAGAAATGTACAATACATAATCAGCAACTGTTACATCGCGATACAACTCACCTGTAGCAGCTCACATACAGACGCTTATCCTTTTTGTGGTTCAGGTAAATGTCTGCCATTTTCTCCTTGGCTTGGATGTAGTAGAGCTGCTCAGGTGTAATGTTTCGGAGCATATTGAGTGCCAACTCCGTGTCGCCGTGTAACAAAGCGAGATCTACATTGGCGATAGTAACTCGAAGCTCCTCAGGAGTGCCGGAGAACTTATTGATGGCGTCCTGCATCACCTTGGCTGCTTCTTGCTGCGATGACATTCCGTATGCATGTGAATATAAAACCACTGTAAAGCAAACGGATATTTTCGAATGAACAACCCAACGGTGTCGTGTCGTAGTCTTGCTTGGACCTGTTTATGGCTGAGCCGCAAAGCCTCGGCTAACTCCAAGAAGACCGACAAGCAATCTGCAGAACTCAATTCGATCGTTTGCATCTTGGACTTAGCTGATGATCCAACCCTGCAGACGCCGGGAAGATTCATTGCCGTTTGCAGAATCTGAATGGCTTCAGTCAGCTCGCCCATTTTCTTCTTTGCTTGAGCTTTGACCAGCAGGTACAACGGATGCTCTCGAATCTGGAATGGAGTATGAACATTGAATTAAAATTCTTTGAGAGTAAATATTTTGCCTTAAACTGTGATAAACTCCCCCCCAAAAAACAAATCCCGGAAGCTTGAGCATCCATGACATTCAAGTAACGCTCTTACCTCAAAGTTATGGCTGAGGCAGAGTTCAAGCGATTGGAAACACAAAGTGAAATTGCCGCGCAACAAGTGGATCTGAGCCATGAGCAGATGCGCGTCCGTGTGAGAAGGACACTGTTCCAGACAGTGCTGTAGACTGCTCTGAGCGCCGTCGACATCGCCTGAATGACCGCAGACATACTGTGGTTCAAAAGAAGCAGCTAAGAGAGGCGGGCATCCCTT
>CAAKHF010010781.1:21607-62625 GCA_901007745.1 Hippocampus kuda
ATATTTCTGCGTGCGCTTGCGGCTATCAAAAAGCGCAACCCCCAAGAAGAGGTGACCAAGCTCCTAAACGACGCCGTGGAAACGCACTTCTCGACTCTCCAGGGTCTACCTTTGGGTGCGGAGTACTTTCACAAGTTGAACCCTGACTTCCTCTTACAGATTGTCAAAGAGTACCTTGCCCTGTGTCCCACTAAGGTGCATCTTTTGGCTTTTAACTTTCTACCTTGAAAAGGTGTGTTTTTTGGATGATTGTCAAATTCTATTCTCACTTGACGTGGTTTAGCCTCCAGCTCAGGGCCAGTCCCCTGCCTCTCAGCTCAAGCACTGCGCTGCATTGTTGGATACAGTGGTCAAGATCGTGCCAGGGCTCCTTCAAGGGCTCTTCCTGCAAGCCAAAGTCAGATATCAGTCGGGTGAGCGCTGCATTTTAAATATGCCGGCTGCTTCTTGGAACTGACTTTTTAACTAACAGTGGACCCGTGTCCGTTCAGGTGATGTCGATGCTGCTCAGAGCAGTCTCCAACACTGCCTGGAACAATGTCCCTCTCACACGGACTCTCATCTGCTCATGGCACAGATCCACTTGCTGCGCGGTAGCGTCACTTTGTGCTCCCAGGCGCTTGAAGTCTGCCTCAGCCATAACTTTGAGGTGAGATCATCGTCATTGTCGCCACTTGTAACTTCGTTCTTCAGTTGGAACGGATTAATTGCAGTGCCATTCATTTCACTGGGAAACATTGCCTTTACCTTCCCTACCATTTGGGAACAATTCGGTTGCTGAGGGGAGTCACGGAACATATTCAGTTCACAAACTAAGGTTCCACTGTACGGTATATCTCTCGTAAAAGAAATGGAGATAACAATTCACCTTCATGAGCTACCATTCTTGTCCATTTCAGATTCAAGAGCATCCCTTGTATCTCCTGATCAAAGCGCAGGCAAAGAAGAAAATGGGTGAACTGACTGAGGCTATTCAGATTTTGCAAATGGCAATGAGTCTTCCCGGGGTCTGCCGGGCCGGCTCATCAGCCAAGTCCAAAAACAGAAAAATCGACCTGAGTTCCGCAGACTGTGTGTCTGTCTTTTTGGAGTTAGCCGAGGCCTTGTGGCTCAACGGAGAACAGGTACAAAGAATGCATATTTGTCATCGAGACTGTGCCGTCCGTGTCTGGACTCATATCCCAAATTAATATCACAGCATGAAGCAGCCAAGGTAATGCAGGATGCCATCAATGAGTTCTCGGGAACGACCGAAGAGCTCCGCGTCACGATTGCCAACGCAGACCTGGCTTTGCTTCGAGGTGACACCGAGTTGGCACTGAGCATGCTCCGAAACATTACACCTGAGCAGCTCTACTACATCCAAGCCAAGGAGAAAATGGCAGACATTTACCTGAACCACAAAAAGGACACGCGTCTGTACGTTAGCTGCTACAGGTGAGCGGTGGTGAATCAGATCTTTGTGTTACTCAATGCAGTGAGCAAGTAGGGCAACACTTGTATCTGTGTAAAGAGGGACCTATTTGTTGTAACGTCTTGGTCTGTTCCCCCAGGGAAATGGTGGACAAGCTACCTGGTCCTCAAACATACATCTTACTAGGGGACGCTTACATGTACATTTTAGAGGTAAGTTTGCAGAAGCAATCAATGATTTTCTT
Organism: Hippocampus kuda; assembly: GCA_901007745.1. Classification (NCBI taxonomy): domain Eukaryota; kingdom Metazoa; phylum Chordata; class Actinopteri; order Syngnathiformes; family Syngnathidae; genus Hippocampus; species Hippocampus kuda. The sequence continues at coordinate 23,266 of CAAKHF010010781.1, forward strand.
TTGGAATATCCTCTCTTGTGCACGTTGGCATTTACTTCCTTGAGATCGACTTGATAGCTGTATCTTTTTTTTTCCTTACCACCCAGTCTTTATTTATCATACACTACTTGAAAAATAAGATGAAAGTTGTTGGTGCTGTGGAAAATTTTACAGGTGTTTAATTCAATAATAAAATCAATTAAACTTCGCTGAAAGATGTTTTAATGGTGAGCCAGTAGTGCTTATCCAGCATCCACTGTGAGTTATCATGGCCACCTACTGTCACTTTTTGGTTCTACATGTTGAACGTCCCAAAAAATTGACTGTACTATATAATGGCTAATGTTGTTTTGTTGAGTCAAAATGACCATTTTAAATACATTTGACATCTATCTCTATCTCTGTGTGTGGAATTCCAGTTGCAGAGACAAATTACTACCACTTCTGCTACTGTCTATGTCAATCACGGATATCTGCAACAGATTTGCAATCATCGATAACTCCAGTTTAAGAATTTAAACCGTGCGTACTGGCCGACCACTCACCGTTTACCGTGTTTATCCTCAGCCGGAAAAGGCCATTGAGGTCTATGAGCACGCTCTGGAGAAAACCCCCAAAGATGGTTCTCTTGCCAGCAAGTTTGGGAAAGCTCTGGTCAAGACTCACTATTACGCCAAGGTTTGGAACTCATTTGCAGGGATACGCGTGATTGGCTCGCAGACGGATCTCAGTGTTGACACAAAGCTTCTTGTTACACAGGCAATACATTACTATGAAACGGCGCTGAAGTCTGAGCAGCAGAACTTCCTGCGCTATGACCTGGCTGAGCTGCTGATGAAGATGAAGCAATACGAGCGCTGCGAGAGACTCCTGCATGACTCCCTCTCCCGCGAACCAGGTGCGGTTCTCTTCACACAACATAAATCATGCCTGTTCAGTAAAACAATGGGATAAAAATAAATAAATAAATAAAATAAAAAATGAAGTGCAACTTGACAGCCAGAGTGGGAACTAGCTATCTTGGCTGCTCTAGAGTGGCTCGTTGTCGCGGCATGGAAAAGCGCACAACGACCCTGTGGGATATATTCAAGTCACTGCAGGATTTAAGCGGATATATTTTTGCAGCTCAAACCCGTAGTTATGTGTAGGCAAAAGAAAGATGAACCAAAATGAACCAAAAACGTCCATTGCGCAACGTTCAGAACAATTTTTTTTTTTCACCCTTTCATGCACCAAAAATAATAACCTGTAACCTGATAACATGATAAACTGTCCACTGTACTAACTGCTGTCCCTGAAAAGGATTAATTCCATGTTGATGGCGCTAATGTTTGATGTAATTTACAACTGTTCTCTCGCCCAACAAAGCGAGTGAGCTGTCGGCGCTCTCAGATGATTGCCGTTACCTCATGCTGTTGGCAAAGGTCCTAAATAAGGTTGACAAAACAGAAGAAGCCTTAACAACCTTACAAAGGGTAAGTGTTTGGAATTTTTGGCGGGGTTCTCGATGGAAGATTCTAGAGTTTCTATTTTATATCAAGGCTTTATGCCGCTATCTCTAAGCAATAGAAAACAATAACCGTTACATTGAAGTATGAATCGCAGTGGTAGCTTAATGATGCTTGAAATGGATTACAGTTGTTGTCATTTATAAATGGTACCGTTGCTAGGCCCGGGATGTACAGGCCAAAGTGCTAAAGCGGGTGGAACTGGAAGAGCCTGACGTCATCCCCATGCAGAAGCAGCTCGCCGCCAAGATCTGCTCCGAGATCGCTCAGCACTACACCAGTCAGAGGGGCTATGAGAGAGCAATCAAGTTCTACAAAGAAGCTCTTGTTTACTGCGAGACGGATCACAAGGTCTGTACTACTGAATCAAAACGCCCTATGTCCTCCCTGTTGCAGCTGTGCTCGACCAGCCCGAGCATCTTTGTGAATCTCATCCTTCTATGTACTAACGCTCTTGGGGATTTTGGAAGCGGTGTAGGATGGTTCTCTTTAAGAGGGATTCGCATAACTCACCATTTTCACCATTTGTAGGTGATGCTGGAGTTAGCCCAAATTTTCCTCACCATCGATGAGCTCGATTCGTGTCAGGAACAATGCAGTGTCATCTTGAAGAACGACCAGTTTCATGAAGATGCAACTCTGGTGTGTTCAGTCTTTCACGACGTGCTCGGCCGTTGTCCGATTGGAACACTTAACGACAACTTATTTTCAACACGTGCATGTGTTTAGATGATGGCTGACCTTATGTTCAGGAGGCAAGACTACGAGCAGGCCGTCTTCCGCTATCAGCAACTCCTGGAGCGCAAGCCAGGTGCAAACCCCACAATCATTTGTGAATTACGGTCATCACTGGCTTTGTCGGTGTCATGATCCTTCACACGACATTCATTTTGACAGGGTGAAAAAGTCGCATGATGCCCAGGATCCGCAAAGATCCACATTGTCATATTCCATCCATTTTCTACATTTGGACCGGTCGGCAGTCGATCACAAGGCACATACGCCATAAACGAACAACCACTCACACGCTCACCAGTGGGCAATGGATAGTCTTTAATTACCAAACGCGCATGTTGTTTTTGGAATGTGGGAGGAAACCAGAGTGCCATGGAAAAAAAAAAGACAAAAACACGCAACCGTGGGGAGAACATGCAGACACCATACAGATGCTCTCAGCCAAGATTTAAACTCAGATTGCGATGTAAATATGATAGACATGGCTAAAATTGGCCCAAGAATTTTTTACCATTCTTTTTATTTGTAGTATCGACTGATTGGATGATTGGAAAAGCATATCAAGCATAGTCTTTTTTTTTTTTTTCCGACATGATAGACAACTACCCAACACTGTCACGTCTCATTGACTTGCTGAGGAGGGCGGGAAAGTTGGAAGACGTGCCCAAATGTTTTGATCGAGCGGAAAAACATTCTTCTCGGGCTAAGTTTGACCCTGGTTTTAACTACTGCAAAGGACTTTATCTTTGGTGAGTTCGATTTTGCCTGAGATTTTGCTTAGTGTGCTTTGTGCAGCAGGTAACTAAATTTGTGCTTGTTGCTCAGGTACACGGGGGAAGCTAACGCTGCTCTCCGCCACTTCAACCAGGCACGGAAAGACAATGATTGGGGTCAAAACGCAATTTATAACATGATTGAAATCTACCTAAATCCTGACAGTGACACAATGGGAGGAGAAGTATTTGAGAATTTAGATGGTGAAGTCGGGTGAGTGGAAAAGATTTCATGGACAGTGGTGCCTTGACATAGCAGTTCAATACTTTCCCAAAAAAAAAAAAAATACAATAATTACATAATTGAACATAATAATAAATAGTTTATTATACAGAACATAATAATAAACTGTTTTTGTCATACCTTCTCATTCAATTTGAGGCACATTTGGCTTTTTCACACCACCACATAGACACTAATCTATCTGCCTTTTCCCGTTATGTGTTAGCATTAGCATTGGCTAAGCTAGTTCATGCAGTTGTTTCAAAGACCCACCATGTAATGAATTCTGTTTCATGTTTAGTTTGACAGTAAACTTCAACTGAGAGTGACAATAAACAGCTTAAAGCCTCTTCTTTAAAGAATATTTTCTAATTCTATCTGACAAATTTCTGATTGTGAAGACAGTTGCGTCAATGCCACTATACTGCGCTTGTATCTCAGGTTTGCGCCTGCTCGTCGACGAGAAAAAAAACAGATGAATGATGGTTTGTATCTTGGAAAAACCCGTCGGGTCACTCCAATCTCAAGGCACCGCTGCTCTGTATCCGCTTCAGATGTAACTCACAAATTAAAAATGCTAACATCTGTCAACCGATCTGAAACAGGAACTCAACAGAGAAGCAAGAGACAGAGCAGGTTGCAGTGAGGACAGCTGAGAGGCTCGTCAAGGAAATAAAGCCGCAAACGCCTGGTGGACATGTACAGCTTCGTATCCTGGAGAACTACTGCTTACTAGCCACGAAACAAAAAGCAAATATAGAGAAAGCTCTCTCTGTTTTCGCAGAGTTTGCAACCAATGAAGTGAGTAATCCATAACGTCATGCTTGAGTGACTGCATTCTTCCCCGTTCAATAAATAAACATAACAGCCGGTTGCTGCGCATTATTTCACCTTCCCATATCACCCATTCCACGATGATTTTATACATGCCATCACACTATTTTATTGGTTTTGGAGACAACATTATCGGGAAACAGACAAAGGGAGGGGCCAGTGTTGCTTGCTGCCTTAGTCCTGTTTGACCAGGATGTTTTGTGTGCATTTAGAAAGACCACGTGCCAGCACTGTTAGCCATGGCAACGGCATACATGATGCTGAAACAAACTCCTCGAGCCAGGAACCAACTGAAGCGTATCGCAAAGATGACGTGGAATATCGTTGATGCCGACGAGTTTGAGAAGAGCTGGCTGCTCCTGGCAGACATCTACATCCATTCGGGGAAGTACGACTTGGCAGATGACCTCCTAAAGAGATGTCTCAATCATAACAAGGTCTGTCACTGCTTCAGTATAGACTGCACAATCTGGTGCCAAACAAGTCAAATTCTCTCTCTCTCTCTCTCTCGCTCTGTATGCATGCACGTGTGCATTTTATTTATTGTCTCGATAACTTAATTTTTCAAGAAGCAGATTGTCTTGTTTTGATTTTTAAAAAATAAGAGCTCCTTGAAAAAAAATTGAATATTAAATTGCAGTATTGAGCAAAAAAAAACCTGTTTTTTTTCCCTTCAAAGCTGAATATTATAAAGAATTGAACTCTGTATTTTCTCTGCAGTCATGTTGTAAAGCTTATGAGTATCGGGGTTTTATAATGGAGAAGGAGCAGGCATTCAGAGATGCAGCATTCAACTACGAACTGGCTTGGAAATATGGAAATCAGTCCAACCCATCTATTGGTATGCTCACCAAAATCACTTATGAAGATAAATTTGAATGAATGAATGAGTATTATTTCAAATAATATTTGTAACATTCTACATTTCAGGATACAAGCTTGCGTTCAACTACTTAAAAGCCAAGCGCCATTTTGACGCAATCGACGTTTGCCACAAGGTGAGGTGTCTCAAGGTGCTTACAGTTGGAAAACATCCCGCGACTTTGGAATCACAAATTGTTTTGCTTCATCCACAGGTTCTCGCTGCTCATCCAAACTATCCAAAAATGAGAAAGGACATTTTGGACAAAGCTCGTGCTGCCTTAAGGCCCTAACATCTTTTTTTTTTTTTCCTGGGAATTAGTCCATGCAAGTCATCATGGATTTACAGTGAATATTAAAAGTCTACACATCCCTGTTCAAATGCCATGGTTTTTGTGATATAAACAAATGACCAAAGTAACTCACTTCAAAACTTGGTGAACCATTAATGTGGCCTACAAAATTAATATAACTGAACTTTTCAAGAGGGGAAGTAAAAAAATAAGTGGTGCCTTAAACTGCCTTTCATTTACACCAAATAAAGTAAGTCAGTAAGTCAAATGTTCCAGTCGGCTTTTCTTGACATTTTTCTTTTGCTTTCTAGCAGAAGCCTGAAGTTTTTTTTTTTTGATGACACTGACCGCTATTTCAAACTGTTCACAATTCCCTCCATCGCTTCTAAGGCTGAAGAAAAACAGCTTCAAACATGATGTTGCCATCATCTTTTCGTGATGGCTGTGTTGAGTTTGTAATCGCTGCCAAAAAGTTGTCCAGGTTGTTAGTTACATGACTGATGTAAAGTTTTTAGAAATGATTTATTTTGGTTATATTGTGTTTTTGCATCACAACATTGTTTTATCACAAAAGCATGGCAATTCAACAGGGGTGTGTAGACTTTTTATATCTACTGAATATATACATCCATCCATTCATTTTCCGAACCGCTTAATCCTCACTAGGGTCGCTGGAGCCTATCCCAGCCGTCTTCGGGCAGTAGGCGGGGGACACCCTGAACCGGTTGCCAGCCAATCGCAGGGCACACAGACACGAACAACCATGCACGCACACACTCACACCTTGGGACAATTTAGTACGTTCAATCAGCCTGACATGCATGTTTTTGGAACGTGGGAGGAAACCGGAGCACCCGGAGAAAACCCACGCAGGCCCAGGGAGAACATGCAAACTCCACACAGGGAGGCCGGAGCTGGAATTGAACCTGGTACCTCTGCACTGTGAAGTTGACGTGCTAACCACTGGACTACCGGGCCGCCCTGAATATATACAGTACTGTTGTAAAATAGACAAATGTTAAGAGTTCTTTCTTTTGCAGATAAGTTGAATTAACATTCGCTTTCATATTTTCATCATCACTTTGCAATGAAAAGCATATATCCAAAACACAAATAAAGATTATTTTTGTATGGTTTTATGTGTCATATTTTCAGACTGTCCTTCAAGCCTTTCTGTTTCATGTCCACCCTTCTGCTGTAGGATTTGCTACGCCCGCACGATTGTCTGCGCAATCTCCGTCTCAAACTTTGTTACAAAGATCACGTTCAGTTTTGAATCTTGGTGACCGCAGGTTATTTATTCATTAATACATTTATTATTGTGGTTCTAGCTTGCAGTGTTTAACTGCTTTATCATTTCGCAGATCTTATTACCACAGTTGAGTTGAATCTCATTGATTAACCAGTGAGTGTTGGATAGCCTGATGGCAAAACACATTTGTTTTGTTTTACTAATTACACTCTTCAACAGCATTCTTTGTTCAGAGATGGCTTAAAGTGTCCTCAAGCGTATTTTTGGCCCTGATTTTAAAACGTCTTACATTTTTTTCTAGCATATGTTTTTTAGGGGGATATTTTAATTTTGTTTTTAGGTTTGACCTCGAAAAGCTTGCGCAGTACGGGTTTTACCATGTAATTTATATTTCTGATGTTTCATTAAAAAAAATCTACCAGTTTATGAACCTTACCTGAATTCAATGATATTAATAAATATATTACATATTATTATTATGTAATAGAGAAAAATAAGGAAAGAGTTGGAATAAGAGCACAAAATTGATCTAGAAAAGTTTACTTGCATCTTTGCATTTGTCTACCAGTGTTATGTAAGAACAGTTTATTTAACCAATATTTAAGCAGTGTTAATGTTCAAACTGCAATTGCAGAGGTTGGCAAAAATAGTAAACATACGTTTTTTTGAGAATAAAACCCTCTCTTGCTTTTACTTTTTTCCTTTTATCTTAGTCATGATTGCGGTACTTGTAGAGCTTACTGTTTTTGGATTGTATTACTGTACGAGACGTGGATGCTTGCAGTGTGAGAGCCAGCCCAGTTGAAGGCAGACACACTGCACAGTAGTTGCCGAGGGCAGTTTCCCCCACTGGTGCGATCCACGTTGCTGCTCCTCTTGACATCAAACTCCTCATCGGCACCACTGAAGCAAAGAGCTGGGAGATTTTTGATCCATCGACAGGTAAGTGTAGGGATGTGAAAACAAGAACCAATGCATCATTGTTTTCACGAATTATTATTGTTCTTTTTGTCATTATTCATTTAACTTTCGCCAGATTTTCTCGGTGCGGAAATCCAGCGCGTTCCTCCACTATTTGTATCCCAGCAACCGGATGAATGGAGCTCTTGAACAAACGCCACCGGCATCATCCTTCATTGATTCATTTAACTCGAGCGACTGCACAATAAACACACGCCCGCCTTTATAAACCGAGACTTTAAACTTCACGAAAAGGCGACTGCGTGTGCTCATGTAAGTTACAACTTATAAATGATTTTGAATAATTGGTTTGCAAACAAGACATTTCATATTTGTTGGCTTTTTCTCCTTTTATTGCAGCCATGGAGTTTGACGCGCATGGTTCGCGCATGCGCACAACGAGGTCCCCGCCCCCTACCTGAGAGCGGCGCACCTGGATCCAACGAGACGGAAGTTTGGTCAAGTACAAATCTTTTTTGGGTTTTTTTTTTTCTCGCTCTCTACCCGACCAAAACCAGCTTCTCCTTCGCGTCGGTGTAGGCAGCAACGCGTAACCCGTTCGGAAGGAGACATGAATTCGGTCCTTGTGTTTTTGTTGGAGTCGATTTGGGAGCTTTTTTTTTATCGCACGTCTGGCTCCCTGACTCATGGTAAGTTTTTCTGATTTTTTTTTTCCCCCCCTAACGGAATCCTCAGGAGTGTGGTTTACTGATTGATGACAATTTCACAAATTAATTTTGTGCGTGAGGATTAAGCGGTTCAGATAACGTGTGGCTGGAGTTAATTTTAGTACTTGTTCTATATCGAACGAGTTGTATGTTTTAACTGCACGAGGTCAACTTTTCCTGTGTTATCTCGGACACCAAAGTCAGTACAGTATTGCCATGAAGTGCCTTTGAGAGCTCCCCAAAAGCTTGACTTATTATTGCGCTTCATATCAAGTGTATTTAGATGTTATGATGTTAGAAATACCTTGGTAATGCTCTCACACGTTTAAAAAAAAAATCGATATTTTAACTGCAAGCAGACAATGCACACATAAACACTAACTGTGTGTGTGCATGTAAAATTGCAAATATTAATTTATTCACATGAGACCACCATTATGAGGCTAAGCAAGGAGGTGCAACGCTGTCAGTTCATTCAACGTGTGTGGACGGCACGAAAAACGAAAGCGGAGATTGCTGGAACTTGAAACTGCATCTTAAATTAAAACAATAAAAAAATGTTGGTCTTTTTTTGGTCATATTCTGTGTAATTTGCACTCATTTTGGCATTGACAAAAAAAGCAAACCTTAGAAAAATCGGATCGGGCATAAGCAAGTTACAACGTAATTTCTATGCTTTTGCTTTTGATTAAAACATTGTACCTGCCAACATGGCTGCCACGTTGGCACACCTTTTAGCTGTGCTGCTATGTCAGCATCTGTAACATTGAAAAATATGTAGCTATTCTATGCAATCAATATCGGCCGATCTTGCTTCTGGATAATCAGATCGGTATTGACAGTATTCAACCCTGTATGGAACAGTCCGAGCCTCAAGTGGTTCTCGTGCCTGGAAATGGATGGTTTTGGGGAAAGTCTGTATCTCAGCCCAAAAATGGAGGCTGTGCAGGTTTTCCAACTTTGTCTTTGGGGGGAAATCCTAATGATTTTTTAAATTATGATTTAAAAAAAAAAAAAAGCTTGTTATATGACAGACACAAACTCAGCCAACACAATTGCGGGCAACCAGTCTGACAGAAAATGGCCGCTTTTCTTCACCTACCCAGCCACTCCTTACACATACTGTAGCTGGCAAACCACTGTGATGGAGATCTTGATGAACGAAACTGAGGACTACTCATTGTGCCAATGTTTGGCCGCTTCAGTTTACTTATTCTGCTCCGTTTTAATAATGACTGAGTGGTTCTGTCGAGGACATAAACGGCACTTTATAGTGATGTAGAACCTAGAAGTGACGCTGACTTTTGACACTGGTTCTCTATCGATGCATTGCAGTTGGGACTGCAGTTTAAACCCAGCCTGGGTCTCCATCCAAGAAGAATGACAATACTGCGCCGAGTGTTCCGACGACGACTGCATCCTCTGAAATTGGTCGTAGCAGCACTGGTCTTTGTCACGTTTGTGTTCTTGATACAATGGGAAGTGGAGAACCGAAGTCAACGGGAGGACCCGTGGCTCAAGGAGATCAAAGAGAAGCAGGATACCATGCTGGGCATGGTGATGGGAGCGGTTAATAACTTCAGGGACGCCATGCCCAAGTTGCAAATTAGAGCCCCCATACGTCAGAAGCACAGTGCAAACGGCGCGTCCTGTTTGCCGGGTCGCTACACAGCCGCCGAACTCAAACCAGCCTTGGAGAGGCCTCCCCAGAACCCACTGGCGCCCGGCGCCGCTGGCAAGCCCTTCCGGACGGACTCGCTGAGCCCCGCAGAACAGAAGGAAAAAGAGACGGGCGAGCAGAAGCACTGCTTCAATCTGTATGCCAGCGATCGCATCTCCCTGAGCCGAGACCTGGGCGCCGACACGAGACCACCAGAGTATGTTTGCTTGCGCACTCTTCATCCTGTTCATACAAAAGAACTCATGTTTGACTTGATCTTAAACTCAATATGGAGTCGCCTATATTTGTGCCAACCAAATTGTGCTCACTCCTTTCCCAAATAATTGCTCAGCACCAAAGCTGCCGGCGCACCTACTTGTTGTGCTGTACCGATTTATAACCGAAATGCTAATAGTAATAAAACAATAACATTCAGCTGGCACACTATGACAAAAGTATAGACCGCAAACCCCACCTACTTGTTCTATGTCCATTTGTAACTGAATAGTCTGATAATCCAGAGACCACAAACACTTGTGAAAAGTGACCTATCACAATGTTGCAAAACTATTTACAAAAATATGTTCCCCACTTAGGCTTTAGCCATTTACAGAACTTTGAGGAAATTGGCCCTTTAGTTTTTCTAAAGTAAACTCAAAATCAAGGGTGGGCAATTAATCTTGCAAAGTGACCAAAAGGGAAAGTGGAACGCTTAGGCGAAGCCAACATGCAAATCTTAATTTCGCTAACATTAGGACCGATGTTGTTTTTGCTTGTCTCTTTTTTTTTTTCCCAGTTTTTCTTTGACTTCATTGTCACAGTGAGGGCCGGTCAAAGACCATGGGCGGGCCAGATGTGGCCCCCGAGCCATATTTTCTGCAAGCACCATAAATGACAATGGAAGCTCTAAATTCATGTTTCCCATAGGAAATAATGGCGCAGAGGAAATGTCTTATGTAATTTTTTTAAACATTCTTAACTGTTATATATAAATAAGTTCCCCGCTGGAAATCACAAATTATGTTAAAGTTGGCGAAGATAATGGCGACCACACCAGAGTCTTGCTGCTTTGAGTGGGAGTCTTCTTACTTCAACTAACTTCTGCTTAATATTCATCTTATCGTTTTTTTTTTCTTTCCCCATCAATGTCCATTTTGAGTCTGTCCCGTCTACAGAATAAGTGTTGCAAAAAAACATTTTTTTTTAATCATTCTGAGCTTCTCTGCGGTCGTCTGAGGTCTTGCCCAATACATTATGGCATCTTGTGACGTCATCCCCAAAAATAGATTTGAATTGGAATTGTTACAAAAATCAAAAGTTAAAAAAAAAAAACATAAAAAAAAACACTGTTGTTAGCGTTCAAACTTTATCAGTCAAGTCATATTGGGGCCGAGCATGGGGGCGTTGACCAGGTTCCATATGCAGAGGTTCTACTGTAACTTCCTTTTTGTGGAGGTGAAGTGCAAAAACACTCGGGTCTTTGCATAACATAGATTGTGGTATTGGGGGTGGGGGGGGGGGTAATACAAGACTCGAGCCTTAGCTCCAGCAAATCCATTGCGTTTGGTTTTTGCAAGTGGAGTCAGACAGAAACCACAGAGATGATTGCTCTCACGGAGACTTTGCTTCAGCATGCCTACCCATAGTAACCGGGTAGGCCAGCTCAAGCAAAGTCACTTACATTTGGATCATGACAGCACACCCCCATCTGTGCCCCCATCTCAGCCCGCATGCCATCGCAGTACACGTAACGTACACAACAACCAGACGCATAATTTTTAATCTCGGACAATCATATAGTTTCTCCCATTGCCCATTTGAAGGAAAAAAAAATAAAATGTCGCCACGCACGCGGTGTCACAGCAGTAATCAAACACGGCACAGAGGAAGCCTTCCGGAGTGCTCGGGACAGATAGATCTTTGTGCCTCTTCTCCGCAGATGTATTGAGCAAACCTTCAAGCGATGCCCTCGCTTGCCAACCACCAGCGTGATAATCGTCTTTCACAATGAGGCCTGGAGCACCCTGCTCAGGACGGTGTACAGCGTCCTGCATACATCCCCCGCCATTCTCCTCAAGGAGATTATCCTGGTGGACGACGCCAGCGCTGATGGTAAAACGGGGGGGCCTTTGGAGCCAATCACTCGTTTCTCTTTGCAGGGTTTGATTTCATGCGGTGCGGTGGGGAGGAAGCCCTTTTCCTCTATTGTAGCTGGAGGAAGTGAGAAGTGAAGGTGAATACTTTCCTAAGAGGACTTCACAGTCAGAGCTCCGAAATGACTCTTGCAAAAAAAAAAAAAAAAAAAGAGGCCCGGTGGAGGGAAGTAACAGAATCCTAGGGGAGACTTCAGTCCATTTGGAGCCTTTTAGATTCAGTTACTGAAAGGGAGCCAGGCCCACAGGTGGCGGCCGGATACGCAGCAGCCGTACTCGGTGAAAACAGGTTTGACCAAATAGCTCCCCATATTGAGGATTAGCAGCAAAGCTAGCTTTCCTTTATTCTGGTTGAGTCATGCATGCCAACGATTGCGAGTCTTATCAGCTGGACAGTCCCCGCGCCTTTTATATGGAGCTTAACCAGATGGTTTATAACTGTCAAACTCATTCACGGTGTCACTTTAACCTTTTTGATACTTGCCTTTCAGATGTGCTTAAGGACGAGTTGGACGAGTATCTGAAAGCTCTCAGTATTGTCCGGGTCGTCCGGCAAGTCCAGAGGAAAGGCCTGATTACTGCTCGGTTACTGGGCGCGTCTGTGGCTACCGGTGACACCCTCACCTTTCTGGATGCCCATTGTGAGTCCACACCTTTGTAGTTAGTACTTGTTTCATTGTGACATTTTTTTTTTTAGTTTTTCAAGTAGGTTTGTTAATTTTTTGTTTTGGGGGGGGAGCCTGCTTTGTTTTTAGGTTTTCATAGTTTTAGTGTTGGTTTTAGTTGTTATTTTTTTAATTATATAAAGTCTGTATGAGAGTACAAGTTTTCTAAAAAGTCTTGGCTCGTGCAAACTCCTTGGTCGTCTCATTGCGTGCCGGACACGCCGATGACCGTAGTGAAGGAGCCGGAGTGTGAGTCGGGTTTCTTGTGCTCACAGGTGAATGCTTTCACGGCTGGCTGGAGCCGCTGCTTGCCAGGATTGCGGAGAACTCGACTGCCGTGGTCAGTCCTGACATCTCAACCATTGACCTCAACACCTTTGAGTTCATGAAGCCGTCCCCGTCTGGCCAGAACCACAACCGGGGCAACTTTGACTGGGGCTTGTCCTTTGGATGGGAGAGTCTTCCGGATCATGAGAAAAACAGGAGGAAGGACGAAACGTACCCAATTAAGTAAGCCGAGCGTCCCCGCGACATGGACTCTTGCGAAAACGACTTTTTCATTCAAGTCTTTTGCAGGACGCCCACTTTTGCCGGCGGGCTGTTCTCCATCTCCAAGGAATATTTCTACCACATTGGAAGCTATGATGAGCAAATGGAAATCTGGGGTGGCGAGAATATTGAAATGTCTTTCAGGGTAAGGAATGCCAAGCCACAAACGTACCTCATTTCCACCAAGCAGGTGTCCGGTCCTCAAGGGACTCTCATCCTGCATGTTCTCGATGTTTAGCTCCTCCAACTCACCTGATTCAAATGATCAGGACTGCAGAGCTTGCTGATGAGCTGATCATTGGAATCAGGGCCTGAGTTTGACAGCCGCTTCCATTGTATTGTGACTTTGCAGACGCCAGCGTGGTCAAATTATAATGTCTTGTAAATGTGTGTCAAAGCTGTTATTTCATGCTGTCAAGCTACTATTGTCATGTCGCAGCAGCGATTCCCATTGTGGCGTACACTCACTGAATTTAATTGTCACATTGTAGAAAATGTAACTTTTTTTTTTCTCGCATATATTTCAGTTGTATTCTTATATGTAGGTCCTTTTTTGTAACTTATCTCAAATTGTAATTGAATCAAAGTGCTTTAAAAAAAAGAGAGAAAATTTCTGAACTGTATAATATTACAGTATCTTAAAATAATAAACCCCATTTGGTGTTTGGCTCTGTAGACTTTTTTTTGGGGGGGGGGGTTCTGAAGAAAAAAAACACCCTCCACCCCCACCCCGCCCCCAAAAAATCCTTAGCTGAACTCGTTTTTCTGTGACAAGCATGTACCAGAACACATTTTCAACACATTTTATATTACAGGATGTTCTGCTCTCAATTGTGAACATTTTGAGTTTTGGACCTTGCCTTTGCAACATTGTTACAAAGTCAACACCTTCGGCTCTCCCGTTCCCGAACATTTGACCAGAAGTGGGAACAATTCTAAACGACAGTCCATCTGTCACATTTCAGACTTGATCACAGATTTCCACCAGCCCCATGAACCTTGTCTATACAGAAATACAGAAATATGAACACCTCACAAGGGTGAAATACACTTTTTGGGGAGACTAAACCCTCAGCCCTGGTTTTTGGGTGAAAACTGCTACTGTATGTCAGCCTTGGTCTTGGTACTTTGAGAGCTAAATATTCATGATGTGGTATTTGGTGTCAAAAGTTGGATCACCCCATACAGTACTTATTGTAGTTGACATGACAATTGCCAAACTGTACCTCGTAAGTGGAAATGAGGCTTGAAGTGGGGTTTTTTTGTTTTTGTTTTTTTAATGGTGTTTACCTGTCACCCACAGGTCTGGCAGTGCGGCGGGCAGCTGGAGATCATCCCGTGCTCCGTCGTGGGCCACGTTTTCCGCACCAAGAGTCCCCACACTTTTCCCAAGGGCACGCAGGTCATCGCCCGCAACCAGGTCCGACTGGCCGAGGTCTGGATGGACGAGTATAAGGAGATCTTCTACCGTCGTAACCAGCAAGCGGGACAGATGGCCAAAGATGTACGTGTGTACTTCTCATCGGCGTTTACCCAGTTAATCACTTCAAATCTACTTTCATGCGCTGTTTTTTTATTTTTTTATTGACGCAATAATGGTAGTGCTTCAGGACCTCTCTTCTTGAAGGCAAGTTTAAACATATCCTTCTGCTAATTACTAAGCAGCGGCGGTTGTATGTCTCAACACTACACGCGAGGTGAAATGCGTTCTGCAGGGTCAAGTGTAGTATTACAAAGAGGGTCCAAAGTGCAGTATTTAACTCATTCGGGGTAGAAAAGGAAGCACATTGTTTGAAAAGAAATAAATGGCCGCAATGAAAGCTTACTGGCAGCAGGCAGCGACCCAAGGCTGGCAAATGACAGAGGCTCGTAGCATTTCCTGAAATGTGGTCTCCTAGGTGCCATAAAAAGCTCCCTCGGGGCTCCGCCTCGAGTAACCTTCCAACACGCATTCTTGAAGGAGTCCTGCGCACTAGCTATCGCTTTGGAGGAGGATAAGTAGCATCATCTACATTTCGGAATTTCAAAAATACCGGTAATCTTTTCGACTACAATAACAATTCGACACTTTGTAACAAATATAATTGTCGTTGGGAGGACATGTTCCAGAATGCTCTGCGTGAATGAAAGTCCACTGCCCAAAGCTTGCGTCATGTATCATAGTTGAAGCATTTCTGTCACTACACTTGAAATGGGGGGGGGAAAAAATAGTAAATTGGTTGCACTCTGCGTTAACTATACTAACAGAAGCTGTCCTGCAGTGCCACCAACATGTCTGGGGAATCTCACCCCTCCCGCCAGAATGAGCAGCACAATGTGAAGAAAGCGTGGGGAAGCAAACATGAAATGGAATTACTTTTCATTCAATTCAATTGTCATGATCGTTTGTGAGGGTGGAACGGATTATTGGCATTTCCATTCATTGCAATGCGTTGAGATGATTTGCAATAGGAGTGTTTTGAATCGCAGAATGAATGAAACGCATGTACTGTATAAAGGCTGCACTGCACAAAATGTTATAAATGCGTCTTGAGCCTAGTTAATATGTTTTTATTTATTATTATTTAAACGAAGCCACATACACACGTCAGTGCAAGTACAACAAAAATGGTCAAATATTGTCCAGTGTATCCATGTTAGTCTTAATTTAGACCTTAACATGATTTAGAACATCCCATCTTCTTCGATTATGTCAAGTTTCATTGTTTGTTTCGGCCATGTTTTGTTCTCCAGAAAACCTTTGGGGATGTCTCAAAGCGCGTCGAGCTCCGTGAGCGGCTGCAGTGCAAGAGCTTCTCCTGGTATTTGAAGAACGTCTATCCAGAGGTTTTCATGCCCGATCTGAACCCCCTGCGCTTTGGCGCGGTAAGTGTGAACGCCGACCCATCAGCCTCCCCCTTCTCCTCAACTCCTAATCCTCAGGGCTCAGCGTAGCCGCTGCGGGTTTCTACTCAGGACCTCCAGCGGGTCCGGAGCAGTTCCAATTGGACGCCACTGACTCTCTGCAGACACTCAAGCTGTTTGAACAGCTTGCCGGGGTTTGTTAGCTTTTCATTTGGTGTCCTTTCTTTGTGTTTAGGTGAAAAATGTGGGCAAGGACTCTTGTCTGGACGCCGGCGAAAACAATGACGGGGGCAAACAGCTGATCATGTACCCATGTCATGGACTGGGAGGGAACCAGGTTTCAAGAGAACGCCTTCTATTGCTTATCAACAAAAATCGAATAACGGTTTAATCTTTTAATTACTTTTTTTTGTTGTTGTTTGTATGCTCGCACATGTAGTATTTTGAGTTCTCCACGCATCATGAGATCCGACACAACATTCAGAAGGAGCTGTGTTTGCACGGGGTGCAGGGGGCCGTCAAGCTGGAGGCCTGCCAGTATAAAGGCAGGAACACGGCGGTAGGACCAGAGCAAAAGTGGCAGATGCAGGATGTAAGTTTGATCTAGGGCTCAACCATTTTGAAGTGATCTTGTTGCGATTACCCCCACCTCCCCACCCCAAAGGTACGAACGTGTACCTTTTACATTTGTCATCAAAACGTAAGCGTCAGTTCACATCAGAACACCCAGCGTGCACGGCAAGGCAATTTGTCTGTTTATCCGTACATGTTGGTGAAAAAGACGTGTTTAGTGATAAATATTTTCTTTTGAGAGATGAACTCAGAATTTTGGGAAAGAAAATGGCTTTTGCTGGGAACTACAAAATTATATATATATATATATATATATATATATATATATATATATATAAATTTTTTGTGGCCCTATTTCCGCGTATGTTTTTCACAAAAATGTTAGGGGATAAAATGTGTCTTTTTGTTTGTCTTCAACTAGAACCAGTTAATCTACCTGCCGAGAAGCAACATGTGTCTGAGTTCCCGCTTTGAGCATCCTGCCCTCACTCCATGCGACCCTTCAGACAGATACCAGCTTTGGGCCTTTATCTGACTGCGGACCTCTTGAGTATCCCTTTTTTTTTATATATAGATTCCTGACTGCAATGACTTTTTAATTTATTTTTAACAAATGAAAACAGAACTGTCGCTGCTTCAAAGTCTGAATGTCGGGCGAAAGCACGTCGGGGGGCCACCATGGGGAGGAAACGTTTTGGACACGTTGCCTCCGAGCACAGTGTGTACTCAAAGATGCTCGGAATCATGAAGGTGCACTGAGCTGACTGGTGCCTGTTTTTTTTTTTTAATTAAATCAAATGTATGGACAAAAGTATTGGGACACATGGCCATTAAACATACCGAATTTAGGCCAAAAGCTTCCGTTCTCCTGGGAAGATTTTTGACCAGATTGTCAATTTCTTTCGCTTTAAACCAACTTTTCAGGCCTTGATGGATCTGCGCAAAGTTGTTCCCACTAAATTGGAAGCGGAGTTAAGATACACTTGAACATTTAGGAATCCATTGACACCTTAGAGCTGTGCCCCAAGACTTTTGTCCCTACGTGTAGTTTCACTTCTCGTCGTATGAGTATTGTGACGTGCTGTATTGCACCTATGTGAAGCCAACTTTGAATCGAATATCTATTAAATGATAAAATAACAATGGCAACATAAACTAATGCCTTACAATTAGCGCACCAAAGACACTGACTCAAAAAACGGAAACACAAACGTGAGCACAGTCCTTCAAAGAATCTATTTTTAAGACCACTTTCATCCAGTGCCTCAAATGTCATTTTATTCTATACGAGGTGGGGGAAAAGGTGATCTACTGCATGTGTGCGGGGAGTACCGTTGTTGTGGGGGTCATCATTGTTTTCTTGGTATGAAGTTGGCTGCCTCTGAAACGCCCTGATGCAAATGCCGCAATGCTTAGCTGCCAATGTGTACTTCAATTTGACGGACACATCTGATGACCAACACGCTGTGCTGTAAAAGAGGCCAAACTCATTTGTGCTAGTTATCCTAAATACTGCAAACTTGACCAGCCTTGCTGTGTGGTTTTCATGTCAAACTGGGGGAACTTGGAAAAAATAAATACGTGCAGCCATTTGTCGAGAAGCTCCGTCTATATTAACTGTCTCCTGCAGGGGGCGTCGTAGACTAACAAAATGACATTCACGTGAAACTCAAACATGACATCATGAAGACCAAATGACATTTATTTCAAAACCATGTAAAAATGAAAACGAATTCTATCTACAGATTAAAAAAAACAAAACGAACACATAGGAAAAAAATGATCACTTTGTGCAAAACGTATGCATTTCACAAAATCCCAAAATGAAAAACAAATCAGGCACATGAAGCTTTTACAACTCACAATCAGCATTTAAAAATGGACAATTTAAAATACTGAAGCGATTTACTCAATACTAACTGACCACAATAAATACACATTTCAATATATCATTCATAAATACTGAGAGGGAGCGGGGGGGGGTGGATTCGTGACTGGATGCAACATCATCTCACCCTCACACTGTACTTTATGCTTTGGCAAAATTAATCAGCACTATTGATTCCCTCCATTGCCTGAAAGCATTCTGCACATGTGAGGTCCAAACTTATAACCACTTAAAAAAAAAAATCCTCCATTAGCAGCCGAGTTGTTTCATTTGAGATTTTAAGTGCTTATTTTGCAATTTCTCCGCGTCATTTTCAATGACTCAGTTATGATCATCAAATATCAAGCTGTGATTGTCATCCATTTTTAATGTATGTAATGGCAATTATAAGGGGGAAAAAATGCTACGTTGAAATTAGTGGAATAGCTTTGTAGATAACTATTGCACACGACAACCTCATTTAATGGATCATCCTAAATAAACCTCATTCATATAAACAACCAGACAGGAATGTTTGTACAGCATTCAAACCACAAGAGAAAAAAATGTAACCAAAAAAAGATATCACATTAATTTAGTTCGATATTTAGCGGTTGGGGTCAGCATGAATTTAAATCGGAGCTTTTTGGAGACAATTCAAAGTGCTATTTAATATCCCTGTATTAATGAAACACTTTAATGTGGCGACTCTTTTTCACCATTCAAGTATCGATTTTAAAAAAAAAACAAAACTGCGGCATCCAATGGACCACCAACACTTCAATCCCAAAGGTCACAATCTGACCAATGACAACTGAGAACTTTTTCATGCTTTTCCAACCATAGAAAAGCATATCATATAAGAAGGAAAAAACCAAGCACATTTTTTTTTGTTTTGTATAAAACAATAGCTTTTTTGTTTTTTTGTTCCCCTTAAATACTGCTGCAATTCCCAAAAGAGCATGCCTATTATCAAAACTTTTACAATATATAATGTACGTATACGTCCTAAACAATAAATAAACTTGACGGTCGGTAATCTTTGTTTTTTTTTTTTTTTGCACACATTTTGACACACACACGATAGACATATAAAAGCTCCATCTACAGTACAATATTTGCTCAAAACTAGAACTTTACATCTGAAATTACAAGATAACATTGCACGGCGTGACATATTTGAGCTTTGAACCGCGTTGACGTCGATGCGGTGTGTGTGTGTGTGTGTGTGTGTGTGTGTGTGTGTGTGTGTGTGTGTGTGTGTGTGAGGCCTCCGAAACATTCCTACGATGATACTCGTGATGTCAGCGATGAAAATGGGCCACGGTGCTGTGATCTGTGATCCTTTTGAAATTCAAGTTCAGACGCTGCAAAAGGCCATGAATGCAATGTGCTCCTAACTTTAAAAAAAAAAAAAAAAGTCCATGTCGAATTTCAGTCTTCCGGATCATGTTAAGCCACCAAGTTTGCAACGAGGCAATTGAACTTTTTTTTTTTTTTTTGGTTGAAGACGATTCACCTTTTATCTGAATCTATTTTTTTTTTTAAATCAATATTTTCAATGTGGAGTCTCATTAATTCTTCCTGGGTTCGATGGAGGTGGTGACAGGTGGGTATTGTTGCTAATTGGAAGTTTGCGTGGCTGGCTAAACCACTCGCTAGGGCCACTCCGTCATGGAATGAGACAGTCTTTCAGCTTAACTCAATATTTTTTCGAGAGCACTAGAGTTGAACAATTAAACAAATTCAAATCAACATCCCAATGTAGTAGAATATGATTTTCAGATCACAAAGGCGGCAGTGTTTAGAAAATATTTGGTGTATTTCTTGTGTGCAAAATTTTTAGAAAACACGTTACGTATCGAGTTGTAAAAAAAACCCCAAAATACTTAAAAAAAACATTTTAAAAACCATGCACAAATCAATTACAGGTACATAGACTTTGAAGAACAATTAGTAAAGCACATAATATTTACGTAGATGTACAGTGTCTAGGAAATGGCAGGGCAGTCCATGTTTAAAGATTGCCACAGATTTGTGTGCATTATTGTTGTGTATTCTGATTTAAAGACTTTAGGATTGTTTACGCCAGACTTGTTTGGTAACATTTTGTCAAGTTATCAGAGCCAACGCTTTGAAGACTTAAGATCAAAAGTAAGCTAACAACCCTAAATAGGTTAATAAACTGTCTTTCATATTAATTCATGGTCCATCTTCCTTTATTTTAGTGTAAAGCTAAAATGTAAGACCAAAACATTTCTGTATGTGTGTGCCCTCAATCCTGAGAGCTCATCAGAAAGTACAAACTGATTAATTGTTTACAAGCCTGTAGATTTGAACCTCCAAGGTCACTGCACTCCCCACCCCCCGGGGACCCCCCACTGAAAATTTTGAGGTCTTTCGGATTAAAGGTGAAACGTCTTCGACAAACAAAAGTTGACAGTTGCCTCGATTCAACCATTCAAGATGCAAACGTGTAGCACCTTCTACACGGCTGGTAAAGACAGATTCTTGGTACTCGTTGCAAGTAAGTTCAAGTCGGCGTGTCCGTTCACGTTGGACTGCGGCGGCGGCTCGGCTGTCGCGCATGAGCCGTGAGTGCTGAACGGAGTGTGGGCGTTATTGTTCAGATAGTTCTGATACTGGTTCTCAGGCGGATCCACAAAGTCCGCTTTGGACGTTAGCAGTTTGTCACGTTCGTTGGCATAGTGGTTCATCGCGGCTACCGGTCCGTTTCCGCCCAAGTTAAAATTCATAGAGTATGGTTCCACTGGCTGATTGGGGAAGGCGCCCTGGGTTTGGGTGCCGCTGATTGGCTCTTGGAATGCTAAGGCTTCCCCGTAGGGTTCACCCGATTGGCTGCTTGGGCCACCGGGGGCGGGGCCGGAATTCCCGAGCTGATAGTACTCGGCCGAGGGGGAGTTAATTAAATAAGCGTTCCCGTTCACGTGGTTGTCGTCGTCACCGTAACACAGCACCGAGGCCAAGGGGACCACCTCTGTGTGACACAAATTCTCCGACCTGTCCTCATCCTCGTCTTCGTCTTCTTCGTCCTCCGACTCACTGTTGGCTAAACTCTGAGTGCTGGAGTCCGAAAGGCCGCTGAAAACGCTGCTGCTGTCCTCCTCGTCTTCGTTGTCCTCTTCCTCGTCGTCCTCGTCCTCTTCCTCGTCCTCCAGCGGCTCGTCCATCTCGCCGGCCGTCTGCAGGTGCACGCCGGCGCTTTGGGGGACGGCGTCGGACAAAGCGTAGTCCAACCTGTGCTGAGACTGAACCAGGGGGTTGGAGCCGACTGCCTCGTTGCCGTGGTAACCGTTGGTGGGGGAAGCTTGCTCCTGCTCACGACTCTTCTCCAGCTCCAGCTTCATTATGGTGTGCAGGAAATGGGTCCGAACGCGGATGGGGTTGAACTCCACTCTGCCGCTCGAATTGCTGCAGCCTTCTTTTGTGCAGCCACATGGAAATGACATGCGGTCTACCTAGAGGGAACAAAGCGTTTCCTGTCATGGGCTACATTACAACAATGCTCAGAAGCCATGTTTTTCTAATTGTTTTTTCTTTGGTTTGGTAAATGTATCTCAAATTAAAACTGATCAATACCAAATTTTAATCAGATGCCTTTATCACTGGATTTTAAAATGCCTTTACTTTTTTTCAGCACATGAGCGCTATTGACATAAAATGCTGTTTTTTGTTGTTTTTTTAATGGGAATGTGGGGGGAAAAAGTCTGTCAACTCTGGTTTTAAGATTGAGCTGTGAAAAATAAAAAACTTGGAAATGCGATTCTTACAAGCAGCTTGTGATTGAACAAAGTCATGTTTAATCTACTACAGTGTCACAGAAGACAGAAAAGTCGACAGTGATTATTTAAATGTAGAAGTTGACGCAATGACATAATGAACATGCTTGCATGGACGCGCACACACTACTAAATACTACTATTAAATAATGTGCAAATACTATCACTATAGCAAAATCATTAGCATCAAGCTATCTTTGTACAAAAAGCTTGTTTTCTGTGTCCAAAACAGATGATTTGGGTGAAACCAAACCAATTTTTTGCAGGTTACTGAAATACCGAATAAGGCAAGTGGGCAAATATGGTCTCATCTCATTTCTCCACAGATTGATAGTATGGGTCAGTCACAAGGTGGTTCTGTGAATTATACGAGTTGAGATGAAACATTTTAGGTTAAAAAAAAGAAATTGAGGCTAGATTGCTTCATCAAGCCTTTACCTGGCACTTGATCCCCGCATTGCTGCAGGCGCAGGTCTCTGGCTCACAGAAGACTCTACAATCACAGCCACAGTCCTCTCTGGACATACGAATGGCCCGAAGTTCATGCTTCTCTTCCACGTCAATCTTCTTGACCCCGGACGTACGGAGCAGGGCCCGTCTCTTTTTAGTGGTGAGCGGCTGCAGGAAGAAGTACTCATCCACTTCCGTGTTGTCCAGGTCGATGTCGTCATCGGAAATGTCCTCGGCAGTGAGAGTGTTGGCCTCCTCGGACTCGACTGTTCCGTTCTTGGTAAGCTAGAAAGCCGGAGGGAATCATGACATTTATTTATTTATTTCACAAATTGGGATTATCGGTCTGTTCCCATCTCGTCTGTAATGTGACGAAAGTGAAATTGGCTTGAGAACAAATGCAACTCTCAACTGTCTTGTGTTGTAAAACGATCTCTTCCTTCGCTATGTGGGAGCTGTGCAGCATTATGTTGCTCTCAAGATGGAGAGTCTGGATGTTTCTTTGAGAAGAAGTGAAAATAGGTAAGATACATTTCTGTAAGTTTGTTTTGTTAAAAACCAAGATGGAGTTATTAAGTGTCCCCAACATTTTTTTTTTTTTTTAATGGAGAGATTGATATATGCTGAATGTTGTTTCCAATGAGTGTATCGCCAATTTGCAAGCAAATCAATTGAAAAGTGCGACCATCATCACTCCAAAGACGCCAGTTGAGGAATGAGCGTATGTCACCTTGAGTTTGATGGAGTTGAGTTTCTCCTCCTTGAGATGGTCCCTCAGCATATCCCTGTGGATCCTCTCCTGCTCCATGGCAAACTCGCCGAGGGAGTACTGCCTGACCCAGCTGTGCCTGTTGGACATGCCCAGCGTGCTGCCGCCCTGGCTGGGCACGCTAGTGAAGCCTTGCCTCCTGCTGAAGTAGTACACGGTCACCTTCTCAAAGTGCACCCTCCTCGTGCACAGACGCTTCTCCCGCTTCAGGATGGAGCCCGCTGCTGAGGGGGAAACGCCCGGTTAGAATCGGGCCGTTTACAAAATGTCAAGTGCACGTTTGTGGCACAATTCACAAGGCAAGATATTATGAAAAGTTGACCTTTTAATGGCTTGTAGACAAATAATCGAGTATCCGAAGCGCCTACCCGCCCAAACAAGTGTCATAACAAAGCAAGCAAGTCGATCTTTTGTTATCCGCCTATAATTCAGAGCACGACTAATATCCGTACAGTTTCACGATTATTGAGGAGTCGATACATTCATTTACACAATTAAAAAAAAAATACTGGGTTGGTTTCCTCACCGACTCACCGGTCAGCTGTGGGTCTTTGGATTCGGTTACTTTTACCCAAAGTTGGCTTCATTATTTTGATCCAGAGTGTAGGCCTGTATTATACTGCCCCCGTGTGGCCAAGGCACACACAAGCGAAGGTGCAGCACAAACTGGCAAATATTGTTCACTTTTTATCATTCGTTTTGATTAGGTGATGACAGTATGTTTACATAAAGTACACCATGATACAATTTTTCAAAAATACATTACAAGAAGAAGAAGCCACTCTCGTCGCAAGACTCAGGCTCCGTCCCGGTGGGATGAAGTCATGAAATGTAGGGCACAGATTTTCTCAGGAAATTGTCCCTAAAAGCGTGAAATATGAGAAATGCTTCTTCATTTTAGCAGTTTTGCATGATGTTGTGAGGAAAAAAAAAACGTCATCCCAATTCTGTGCTACTACCGAAAGCTATGAAGAGGAGGAAGGCAACGCTGGAGTACAAATAATCCCCCGGCTGGCCATGAGTTGAAGAGTACTCCTTCACAATAGTCACGCCTCCTTATCATTAAAGTTCTCCACACTGTTCCGAGCAAGAGACCCGGTCCGCTACTAATTCTCCAGGAAAACAAATGCTAATGAGAGCTGTTTCAGCAGATGTTACAGGCACGTTGTGAGTCTGCTTGAATGTTTGCAAGTGAGTCATTAGAGCTCCCCTCCATCACACGGCGCTGCAACCGCATGACAACTGACACAAGGTCAGTCTTTGCGAGACACCCCCCCCTCCCCCGCCGTCCACTGGCAGCTGCAATTGTCAGAAGCCGCGCTCAGACCCCAGGGACGCACTCCTCTCCTTATGTTAGCTCTCCCCCTCACTAACCACAACATTAGGTACACCCGCACCTGCATCTGATGCAAGTGTTGTATCAAAATGAGTCATTTGCAAAGATGCTGTAAATGGATTGACAATATTTTGTCCTGTTCTCTTCATTCTGTGTCTTTTGTTCTTTCAATTTAAAGAAAATAGCTTTGTTAGCAGGAAGAAAACCTTCTGGCGATACTGTACAGTGAGATCTCTCAGCTTATCGGTACGGCACTAATATTAGTTGTTCTTCACAGAGGATAGAATATACTGCAATGACTGTGTGGTTTTCCCAGTTCTTTTGTTGACAACCTGATGTAAGGCCTCAACAATCAGGGCGAGAATGAGTTCCTGAGTATGACGAGATGAGCAATTCAAGTTTACAGTTCGCAATGACAGTGCACCGGAGACTATTCAACAAGGATCTTTTCAGATGATCTGCCCATCTATTGGATTCTAGTCTCTTTTTTGTCAGGTTTCCTCTTCTCGTAATATGAGGGGATTTTCCATTTGTTATCTCCAGAGCCCTGGCCCTGACGTTGTGTTATTATCAAATCGCTCACAACCTTCAAGTCAGGAGGCGTGCGAAAGCCTTTGCAGAACAAAAATCAGCAAACTTTTGACAGTACAACTTAACGACGATCATTGCCCAAAAAGTAATAAAATATTGCTCTAGTGATGTTTACTGCCCTCATTATCCCGATCACTGCTGGTGCCACGGTTGCTTTACCCTCCACATTTTTACTCGTTCTTCCTTCAGTCTTTGGTATTCCTCTAGATTTTTGTTACTTTTTTCTATGTATCGTTGCCATTATTCAGGTTTGCTACCTCGATCACGACTACTGTCTTCTGACCTTTAACCACCACCAGCAATCTCAGGCTGGTTAGCTACCACCAGTTTGTCAGTCTGGATCTGGAAGTCCCACAGCATCTCCGCTTCGTTGTTTCTTCTGAGGTGTCTGCCATCTTGGTTCCGGGACCTCGAGTCCATATTTGGTACGGATGTTTCGGTACACTAATCCGGCTACCTGGTGATGCTGCTCCACATTTGCCTTGCCTTGCCAACATCAGCATGGTGCTGTCATGTGCTGCACCATCCCTGGGGCTTCTTTGCACCTGCGGTCCTGTTTGATGTGGTCGACCCCATTGATATTGCGCCGCCATGATTAGTCCCTCCGTGCCAGCTTTCAGTCCAGCCTTTTGCAGCCATTGGTATGTTTTCTCAATGTCAGCCACTTCTTCAAACTAGTCAGTGGTACATACCATGCAGGGGTTTGTCTTTCCACGGCAGTCCATCTGGCTCCTTCGCCTTACTGGGCTTCTGTTGTCTGAGGCATTCACGAAGCAGGTTGTCCCTGGGGGCCATCATCTTGGTGTATTCTTGGAAGCCTGTTGTTCCCCTCTGGATAATGCCCAAGATGCTCACGAGTCCACAGCCTCTTTCCGCTTTGTATACAGCCTCACAATGCTGGACTTCGTTTAATTTGACAGGAAACTTCAACTGGGAGTGGCATTTAAAAAAAAAAAAGCTTGCGGCCACTTTTATTAAGAATAATCCACTATTTTCCAAAGAGCTAAATATATATGTGCAGCTAGTGTGACAGGAGGGCTGTTTTATAAAAAATAAATTGAAAAAATAACTAACAAAATAAATGCAACAGGTGACAGACTGTATAATGTATAATGTTCTTCGAAAGGGAGTTCCAGGGTACATGCACAGAGTGAGACCTTGAGAGGTTATCATCTCATTCATCTGGCATGCTGATGCTATTCCTAATAAGGGAAGCTGCCCGCGCATGCCGCCTTTCTATTACACCAGTGGTCTCTCAGCATCACTTAGCCTCTCCCCTGGACGGCTATGACTGTGCATATCACATATCACACTGCCTCCTACAAACACCGGCTTGGCCACCCAGCACTGGAATAACACCATTAGTTCCATCTTGATGAAAATGACCTCCTTTTGGTTCCTCCTCTCGAATGACATGATAACATTCCTTTTTTGCCCCCCTCCCCCCTCGCTTGCATGACGCGGTTTGTTAGCAACTCGGGCGCAGCACGCTGACTGACACTCACGGGTGAAAGGGCCAGAGGTGGACGGATTGACGCTGTCGCTGCTGTCGCCGCTCTCGCTGCAGGATACCTCATCATCAGACTCCCTCAAGGAAGAGCACGGGGAGGAGGAGGCTTCCACCTCCTCGAATTTCCTTTTCAGTATTCCGCTCATGGCCTGACACATCTGCACCTGAAACACAAAGACGGCGGAGGGGCCACGTATTATTTAATATCCAGTTTAGGAGGCCTCTGTAATCCTCAACACACTCAATTAGCACCGCATACGCATCCACAAACGCACACACCGACACCTCTGGCTCTCCTCTGCTGTGGCGCTCCGCCGGCAATTGATCACCTTGAGCACAAAGGAGAGCCACGATGGCCGGCGAACGCTGATAATTACATTCTCAATCTGATGTAGAGGAAGTTCATTTTGGCTTCATTTATTGTGTGGCTCAAGAAAAAAAAAAAAAAGAGGCTTGACCAACATTTGTGACAATGAAAATGCTCATATACGGAAGGGTGTGTTGTGAATATTTAGTACGCTGTTTGTGATAAGCAGTAACCGTATGCAAATTTGGTCCAGAGTGAATTATGTTCTCAAATAAATTAACTAGCAAACTAAGTGACATACAGTGGATGCAAAAAAAAAAAAAAAAAGATCTACACACCCCTGTTCAAATGTCAGGTTTTCCTGACTAAAAAGAAGACCGAGTGAAATCATGAAAAAAAAATCACAGCTAATGTGACCTACATAAAAATAAAATTAAACACAGGATGAACAAATTTTGAAGTAATCTATCACACCTCATATTTGACCTTTGTATCATGTAAATAATTCATTTACTAAGTCATTGCCAAAGGCACAGGTGTCAAAGTCAAGGCCCGGGGGCCAGATCTGGCCCGCCACATTATTTTATGTGGCCCACCAAAGCAAATCAAACATGTCAACTTCCATGATGCTTGCTAAAATCTCTACCAAAATTTAAAATTCTCATATTTAATAAATAAGAGACATATTGTCAGCATATTCTTGTTACCAAATTCATGAGGGAAAGTAAAAATTGACGTCAATGTGGTTGCACAAGTGTGCACACCCTTAATAATTGTGATTTGGCTGTTCAGAATTACCAGTAACATTCACAGGCGTGTTAAACGGGAGTCACCACAAACTTACCTCGATCTCAAGTCCCTCTGATTGACACCAAATACATTTGAGATGTTTCAATCGGCTTTTTCTGACATCTTCTTTTTTCTTCCTAGAAGGCACCCGAAGGAAGTGTTGTGTTAACACTAACTGCTATTTTGAACTGTTCTCAATTGGAGGACTACTTCTTACTGGAGTCATATTATTCAAAAGTACTCTTTCTTGAGTGCAATTTTGGGCTACTCTATCCACCTCTGGTTACTTTGCAATTTCATCTCACTCACTCACAACCTCTGATGCTACAAAGGCATCACCGTTATGCACCATGCTCAAGGGAATTGATCATGTACCGCTTGGTGAGAACGTCAATGGACACCAAGGCAAACATTGTGTATCCTTTCGGTCAAGCTGAATTTGTTTATGGTCCTCGCTTGAACAAATCAGGGTTCCCAATGCTGCTTTTGTGCACGCGATGACTGGCAGCGCCGTGGCTTCCCGCCTTGGAAACAGCAAGAAGGCCGGCATCTTCAGCGAGCTTCATCCTGTCTATCTGTCAGAGCAGCTTGTGGGGGAGTTCCATTCACAGACGGCCGCCGCGTTTCATCTGGGGCTCTGCTATCGAGTCATTACAGATGCAAATGCTTCCTGGGAGACATGCTGCCTGAGAGAAGAGATGCGAACAAGAGGTGCAACCCGGATAGGAGAACCACCGCTGCCAGAAAGCAAGGCTCATTGTTCCCCGGGGGCTATGATTTTTCTTTTTTTTTCTTTTTTCCCTTTCTTTTCGATAACTGCGGGGGTGCCACAACCAACTCCAGCCTCGTCCTTGTGGGATTACCCATCACTACCTAAAACAGAGGTGTGCGATCCAGCAATTTTGAAAGTCAGTCAGTTTTCTGAATTGAAATGCACGGAATGTAAAGTACATCCGCTCGTCCAAGTCACTTGAATGCTCCCAATGTTTGATCCTTCACACATACGTCGCAAAGAAATGTTAACTTCCTGCTGTGGAAATTTCCACCAGAAATAGCGTGGGCCGCTTCCAAAAGGTTCCAAATTAGACAGCATTGTGAGCGACCTACCGGCATGTGGACACTTTGGCTCTCTGCTGAGGCTGCATTAGGCTTTGATATTAAAAAAAAAAAAGTGGTTTCCATGGAGATTACAGCGTATCCTCACAACTAGTACTTTCCCATGTGACTGTAGTCCAGAGGAACAAATTGCACATGCGATCAAACCTGAATGCAATATCCATACTGTATATTCACACACATGTATAAATAACTGTACATATATTTTAAAATACAGTATATCTGTATATCTATATTCTGTCCCCACAAGCCCCCCCGCCCCCCCGTGATCTAACAATTGAAATAAGTAAATTAAAAAAATGTAACTGGTTAAAAAAATGTACACCCCCTAACTGGCAATGTGGCGGTGTTTAGAATTAAGCAGTTACATTCAAACCCGTGTGAAGTGTAAGTCACACACCTGCTACCGTTTTCAAGAAGTTCTAGGAGGCTTTTCCTGACATTTTGGTCGTCACGTTACACAGCTCAAGTTACATACATGTGCCGTAATGTATAAAAAAAAATATATATATATATATTTGTGTCTGGCCCAAAAAAAAATAATAGAACACTGCAAAATTGACAGTTTCTCTTTTTTTGTGTGTATATGCACAGAAATTGCATTTGGTATGTGTTACTACGTAAATTACTGTGAATATGACTTCCAAATTGAAGTAATGCAATATCTTATTTGAGCATTTATTTGAGAAAAAATATACACATACACAGAGTACACATTGACATACAAGTACCTCAAGCCAGTGCTTAATATTGCAAAACGTCATTACTCTTTTTACTCTCACTGTACTACAGGAATTGGAAAAAAAAGAAAAATGTCAGAAAACCTGAACAGACACCTATCCTCAATCACCCGCCGATATTACAGAGACATTTCTGTTCTTCTCGTGATTCATAAAGACAAGCGAGCGCACAGCAATGAGATGACAACAGGCAAACATGCACGCGGCATCACGGCAACTCCCTCTGGCGCCGGCCGGCCGGCCCTCACGGGAACCACTGACCTGCATCCACTGGCAGACTCGGACTCCTTTTACCTCTTCTCACAGCAGGACCGTTACACAATCATGAATGCGGCAATTCACACCTTGTGGATGACGAGCTTCCCATTTTGTTTCAAGTCCACTGACTTGCAGCGGAGTCAGAGGTCGATCAGCATGAGGTTAAAAAAAAAAAATAGACAAAGAAAGGGGGTTGCAGCTTGAGAGATGAGACTGTCGATATTACATGCTTAATTACAAGAAGCAAGATGAGAATCTTTCACACTTTAGCTCTCTCTTTGTCATAGTGTTGCTCTCCCTGTCACACAAAGGCTCATTAGCGGCAGCCGGCTGGTAGGCAAAGAGGCTGATTGGAGCTGAGGCACAGTCAGCCTACGAACTCACATGGGTGGATTGTCTGAGAGCGAGCAGTGGAGGGAGAGAGAAAGAAAGAAAGGAAAAGAGAGAGAGTGTGTGTGCCTCCTCTCCTGCTGTCTGCAGATATTTTTACCAACATGGTAGATGGGAAAGGGAGGGTGTGTGGGTAGGGGCTAGCAGTGGTGGAGGCGGTGAGGGGTGGGGTGCAGGAGGCAGAGATATGGGGGGCGTCGAGGGGAATGTCAGAGAAACAGATGAGGAAGTGTATTTGGGCGAGATGGGAAAGGGGAAGGAGGGGTTAAAAAAATACCGTGTAACCATCTAATAGGAATAATCAAATTACGGAACCTCTACATTCAAATGGCACGTACAAGGACGCCAAAACGTCGTAACGAAGGAAAAAGAAAATCTCAACAGGAACTCAGTGAACTAAACATTTCAAGAATGAATTCTGTGCATATATGCTCTTTATGGCTTTTCATTATGCCGTTAATTTCCCCAAGTAATGGACGTGCATCCAAAATTGTATGTTATGATCTATAAAAGCAACAAAAAGCAATTTTTTTCCCAGTTAAATAAGGCTAGGTCTAAAACAGAGTGCTAGCTACCTGTGATGAGCAATCAATGGACAGTCTAATGTGCTTAACATGTAAAATAAATAAATAGATCCAAAAATTACGACCAAACAGCCAAGTCCGCTTGCCATACACAAAGTAGTCCAGAAATGCAAAATGGAGCCAATCGACATGACGCCTGTCACTAGTTAGCCATTTTAGCATGTTAGCAGAGTGTCTGCTCCTCTTTGTACAGTTAATGTGTCATTTCATCACATGAGCAAATCTTAGAGGTTTGCGGTGAGGTTTCCAAGCTTCTCTCCTTGCACGTGTCCTCTTCTGACAACAATTCATGTGGTTCCCAATCTTATTTTTCAGCCACAGAGCAGTTCATCCAAGTTGCCTACATGGTCAGCCTTAGCTTAGCTTAGCCTACATAAGAGTCAGGAAAACTCATAGCCCCGAGTGGTTTGCCTTTTTACAGTCATTAAAAAAATATATATCTCACATTTTAATTCATAATAACATCCCCTATTAAGAGAAAAAGCATTTCAACACATCATATTTCAGTTTTATCCCATCAAAAAAGAGCATGAGTTGTATAGCCCCGAAGGTTACTACAACAGGTGGCTAATGGTGTGTGTCTGCTAATGTCAATAACGGCATTCGTGATTAAAAACCAATATTGGCTCTCATTATCTCTGCTTTTTGGTCCATCTTACTCCCCCGGGGAACCGTCTGGCTCTTTAATGGCTAAATTCTGCACAGCGCTCACCAAGCAGCCACTAACCGCGTCGTTTTGATGTGGTGCAGGTAGTGAGCTTTTAGTGCTTCTTGTCAGAAAACAGCTGCCTGCTGAGGCCAGAGAGCACGCTGTGGGAGTGCGGATGCTTAGACAAACAGTCAAGTCACAGCTGGACCCATCAACAAGGAATATTGTTCAAAAGGCATCTGACGCTATATCGTATATTTGACTGATGTGCGGACATTTGCTGTGTGAAGTCTTAGAGAAGAGCATCTGAGTCTTTGCGCACATTTTTCTTACTATTTGTTTGATACTCTTTTTTTTTTTTTTTTTGCTTATCACATCGTAGAGACAGCATTTATGTGCAGTTTCTAAGTACATCTGAAAACTTAACTCTGTAATAAATAGATGCGTTAGAAGAGGAAACTGCATAAAGAAAAGAGAGCCACTTTTCAGCTGTTTATTGAATGGAGGGAAATGCCTTTAATCCAATCATGCTTCACGCACAAAAAAAAAAAAAACCCTGCAATTTTTGAACTGTGTTTTTTTTAAAGATGAGGAATAGCACTGTGTGACTATCAAAAATATACAGTAATGACATGCCATGAAATAGAGTGGAGAGGAATTAACTTTGCTTCCATTCAGTGGACATTGCGCTGCTCCTTCTGGTGTGCACACCTTGGCCAGCTGGGGGCAGTGTGACACACACACACACACAAATATACTGTACATCAGGGGTCTCAAACGCAGTTCCTGGAGGGCCGCTGTCCTGCATTCCAAGTCTCCCTGTTGCAACAAGGCTGATTCAAATGATCAGATCATCAGCAAGCTTTGCGGAAGCCTGACATTGAACCAGGTGTGTTGCAACAGGGAGACTTGGAATGCAGGACAGCGGCCCTCCAGGAACTGAGCTTGAGACCCCTGCAAGTGTACATGGAGAGGTCACTGGTCAGTAAGCCACTATAATATGGGTTGTTCTTTGCAGAGGATAAAGAACATATGTCTGTGAGTATCGATATATATTTTTTCTGTCTACATGTGTTATTCCACAGATTGTGTTCAAATATCCCATATCTTAAAGTGTTATTCATTAGCCTGTCGATGCGATTTTGCATTGTTCGCTAAAGGGGCTTCACTCAGGCAAAGTCAACTGGTGGTTGTCAATACAAAGGTTTTTAGTTTAGTTTGACAGCTGCTTGGAACTCATTCTTATCTTTACAATTATTATTCTTTTTACTTCCACTCTACAGGTGAAAGGAAGCTTTTTTTTTTTTTTTTTTTACAACTGTGCCAGCATATTTTATTTTGTCCATATTGTGTACTTCATTGTAGCTGTAGTGGTATTTGTTTTTATGAATAACCCTGCCCACCACCACCACCACCACCCCGTTGTAATGTCCCCTTTAAAATATGCAGTTTGAAAACGAGGCCAGAGGAAGCGCACCGCTGAGCGCTCCAAGATTGCACGGCTGCATCACAAAGAGCAAAGAGCAAGTCAGGCTAATGAGAGAAGTGCAGCAGGCAAAATAAGACGACGCTCACTGTTGTTTCGCCGTTGATGTAAATCAACACTGACGCTTCCATACAACGGTATCGCTTGCTTTGCGCGCATTAAAACACTGCTTTCTTTTGTCTGTTTTCCCTCTGATGGGAATTCAGTATCGGAAATTGTATTTATATCAGCTTGGAAATTCCCAGTGAACGCATGCTTAAACAATACAATCCGAGTAATATAACAATCGTTACGCTACTTGTCTTTATTGCATACTAGTGCAGGGCAACGGGGACTTGTTCTTGCTGAATCTATGGAACTCTATTTTAGTTTGATATCTCTATGATCCTACAGCATTTGTAAATATAATGCTGCATCTGTGTTTTCTATAGATAACTCCCAACGTCCTTCCACATATTTTTGATGCCTCCGGTGTCCATAATTAATGTTTTGCAACTAAACACATCTCAAATCCTAAGATACTATTCTTTGGTTGTCGAGTCAATTTTTTTCAATTTGTCCCTGGAAGGCACCTTGTGCACGTCTGTCTGTCTGTCTGAGTATCACATTTACATTCTGCCCTATTACATAAGGTGCAAACACTGGAGGGATGCCATGCGTTTGCTTCACCATGCGCTGACCTATATTTCCTTGCCTTAAAATGATGAACCGAAGATGGCAATCATACGCAAACGAGCTTGAAGAATAAAATGTGCTTGTGTAGTCACAATAATATTGAGGTCATATGCAAAACAGTTGGCCACCTCCCACTGTGCTGGATAAAAGGTGCATTCCAAAACCTCATTGGAATGCTGTCCAAACAAGCAGATGAGGATCACTTGAAATCCACTCCAGGATAATTATTTTTAATGAAAGATGGTTTTGATGTGAAATACAGAGGTGCCTTAAGAAATTACTTTTATTTGTTCTGTAACCAAATTATCGTTCCCATTGAAATGCATGGACACAGCATTAATCTGTTCCATCACCCCAAAACACATTCGGGGAAAAAAATGTGCAGCGCACCTTTCTACTAGTGCACCACTCTTACTAGTGAGGACGAAGAGTATACTAGTGCATGGACCTTTAGCTGGATATCAAGGATATCAAATACATGCTTCAACAGCTTTCCACAGAGTCCACATTAAAGCTCTTCATTATGCTGGATGGTTTCTTTATGGCAGCTGGTCAAAACACATTTGAGTACCTGTAAGTTTTCAGTTACTCGCTGTCAGCAAATTGATGATCTTAACTTTCAAAACATGCTCCCAAGGGAGTTTCATGCCTCCAAGGCGTGTGTGGAGCATCTCGATAAGCGAGAACATCTTTAAAGGAAATATTTCCATGATTCATCTGAAACAACCCGTCTCAGCATTGTGGCTCCTTGTCAGGCAGCATTTCACGGACAGTGCCTGCGGTGACCAAAGTAGTGTAGTGTACATCAAAACAGCTTTGCTTCAACACGCAGTTAATAACAGGTGAACTGACACCCACAATTAAAATATGGAATACAGATTTTTTTTTTCAGTGTTATATTTTTACAAGGGCTGAGATAAGACTACTCAGTAAAAGGTAATACAGTTCTACACCACTGCTTCCACCACAACAATAAATACTGCAATTTGTCAAATGAATACATCACTTTTCACAACCTTGATTAATGAAACTAATCATTTGCCCCAAAGATTTCACTGAATGAATTCTTTTTCTTTATTTAAACAGACATCATCGATTGTACATGGATTATTATAGGGTCCATGATTATTGCACTGTATTGTGATACTATTACGATGCTAGGCGAAATATTATATCATATAAAGACTGCTTTGTGAGTTACACAGCGGCAAGCTACAGCAGATGATTTCTTTTTTTTTTTTTTTTCTCTCCACACTTTCATTCCCGTACACTGCGAGAAACCTAGCGTGCATCCCAGTGGAACTGGCTGATAGAATCGCGGCGCCTGCAAGACAAAACCCTGAAACCACAAAAGAGCCAGCGCGGTGCAGCCAGCCTGGGGTTCCGTTCGACCTCATCCATCACCTTTGTCGCGCTCGGCCGTAAAAGGCAGCCTTGGAAGAGGCAAGTGAGAGAGAGAGCGAGAGAGAGAGAGCGTGCAGTGGACAAACTGATCAAGAGAGATATAAAGAGAGAAGGTAGGTCTCAGCTGGACTCCGCTGAGCCTGAGATGATTATGCGGCAACAGATGATGTCGGCGTAGGACGCAACCCCCAAAGTAAAAACACACACACTGCTCACATATTCATCAATGCTGTTTTGTCGAAGCCTTGTTCTTAAAATAAATGGCATGGGTGTTAGTGAGAGGTCAGTTCATCTTCATCTGCATGAATTAGCATCACATCGAGGAATGCCACAGTTTATTTCCGCCATCAGAATTAGTTTACAGCGGTGCCTTCAGAGAAGAGTGGCCTGACGAGTCAGTTGTTAACGATACAAAGAAAATAACATGTCGTGTGTATATAAAACAACCACCTTAGAAAAGTCATTTAGCTTAATGCTACAAAACTGGACAGGACACCGTTGACAGGCGAATGAATAGCATTGGCGTCATGGTGTTATAACGACGCAAGAAATATTTGAGCGCATGCAGACGGATTTAACAATAGTCACAGGCATATATTCTTTATCCTCAGTGAAAAATGACAAATATCACTATAGATTACTGACTGTCTTGTCCGTGGCCATGTGGCCAAAATGCACACATCAAAAGGCGCCACACGATTGCAATGAACCTGCCATGTTAGCTTAGCGCTATGAAAGCAATGAGATTTCGTTAAGCTCTGTCAGAACAATGGTGAAGATCAAGTGCTCTAAGTGCAGTCCATTTACCCGTAGGATCAAATTAGACTCTTCTTTATTTTTTTGGACCACCATGTTTCGCCACATGTACAATTAATTACACATTACAGGACTCGCTGCTTAATCAGTAAAAGATTAGTGGACGTGGATTTTGGGTGCGAATTCGAGCATGGAATCCCAAACTTCTCATCATCATAAATTATCATGCTGTGACTGTACTCTGCCAGTACCTGTTATTAATTTGTCACGTAATACACACAGCACACATACTTGGCGCAAATGTTTTTTGCAGTTTTATGCCTGCGGTGTGATAAAGAGCTGATGGTGTGACTGAGCAAATAATTAAGTAAAGTTGTCACACGTCGTCGTTTTCAATCTCATTCGAGCTCCGCAAACGGCACATGTCCATTCTGCAATTACACACAAAAGAAATCCAGTTATGGAGATGTGGCGAGATTTACGGATTTATGCAAATGAGACATCATATGCTCGCAGTACATTTGTTAACTTGCACTGGCCCGAGGCTGCAGACAGATCTGCTCGGCACACATGAAAAGGAGGGTTGGGGGGTTGGAGGGTGGGGTGGGGGGGTTGTGATATGCGGGTGCAAGTGTACCGCTCAACACTCACGGACAGAGGAGCCGCGGCTACGCTACACAGTGCTGGGAACCATTGATCCGTTCTTCCTGCATTTAGAACAATAAAGGAGAGGAGAAGCATGGCTGTGTGTAAAGTACACAGATGAAGGGCAACGATGACCACCGTGGCTTTGGATGAAAGCCATGCGTTGGACACAACACACTTTTTGCCTGATGTACAAACAAGGAGCGATCACAAGGAGCGATCACAAGGCACCGCGCGTGGAAACCAGTCGGACTTGTGTTTTTGATTTGCTCCAATTCTAGTCACACAACCACATGCAGCCCTAATCAGGAACCCTCAGCCATCACGTCAATCATTACGCTCGACTCCATTATTCATGCCTCTATTTCTTATTTATGACTGTATTTTCCCATGTTATCGCAAAGTTCACAAAAAGCAGGCTCGCTGGCAGAAACAGAGCTGCCAAAGCATTTCGTGGAGATGGGGGGGATGCTTTCATCTCGCGCACAGGCTGGGAAGGCTGTGGGATTGCGGGTGTTCACATTGCACAGACAAACCTTATCATTTATATATAACCTCCATCATGGTGTGAATGTGAATGTTTTGTTTAAGAGATGTAAAAACACTCATTGGAAAACACAGTATTCGAATGTGGGCTCATTTTCCCGATTAACATTGATTTACTTCACGGTTGGTTTTGATTTGTATTTTGCTACATGTTGATTAGTAAATGACAATTCAATTCTAATGCACTACAGTGATTTCTATTTCTATTTTGCTGTGAGCCACGTTTATTTTTGAGTGTGATTCTATTGTTGACCGCAAGATGGCAGCACACTACAATGTTTTCAATAAATTAGACTTCGACAAAAGCAGGAAGTGAGGTTCGTGTTTTATTTTATTTATTATTTTCTTTGAATGTTGGTCGTAATAGAAGTCATATTTTATATCAGATGATATTTTTATTTTAGTTCATATTTTTGTTTGAATCGATGATGGCTGCGAGAGGAAAAGTGGCTCGGATAATGGATGGATGGATATTTTATATTGAATATTCAGTTTTCGCATGTGACCTGGCTAACCTTTATCAATGATTTTTGACAGAGTGCCAAACATTATTTTTTTGTGACCCTTTTAGGATTTTTATTTTCGTACACTTGTTCAATGATACAGTTGTACTCAAAATTATACCCAGGGCACATATAGAGAGACAAAAATTCACACTCACAGTCATACAACACAATCACTGAGCGGGAGCTGAGCATAGGGTAGGCACATTACCAAAAATAAAAAACAAATAATAATAATAATAATTTTAAAAATCCCACAGTAACTCGTTCCTTCATGATTCACATTCCTGTCTAAGTTTAATGGACAACGTCAGACCATCTGTTTATGCAGTTGGCATTTTGGTATTAAATAAATATTAAATACATAACCTGCAGTTTAACAATAACAGATCACATTCATGTGGCCAAATCCTTCAAAGTGGAAAAATGATGGAAAATTGACCCCATAATTGCTTTTTATACAAATACGTGTGTCTCTGAAGTACCTTCCTGGCGCATACCCAAGTAAAATTCACTGAATGAATCTTTAATAAGTCTCTCTGGATATAGTCTGCACCCACATTCACCCACATCCAGATCAGATGCGACTTACCTTATCATGTCAAAGCCTAAAGTTAAGCAGAGCTGCAATGAGTAACATGAAATGAAATGCAAAATGGAGCTCAAATAACAACAACAACCCAACCTGTTGGGTCAAAATAACCCAATCTGCTCAACATCCACAGCTACCAAACAAGTGGGTTCAGAATACAACCCAGCATTTTTTTTTTTATTGTCTAGCGATGAGTTACCCATAATCGTTCTAAAAGGAATATCTTTAATATAGTCATAATCTTAATAGACAAACATCTTAAACATCGACTTGCCTTTTAACACCTCACAAAAAAAACCCCCACTGAGAAACATTTTCATGTCACTGATGTTTGATTCAGAACAAGCCCCGCATATCAAGCTCACAATAAATATTCTAAAGTGTCGTCTTTTAATGAGAGTGATATCAGAGGCGTCTCTGTGGTATAATCCAGCGAGACTGGTGCAGATGTCTGTGTTGACTTTACACTGCATCAACATCACATCATGTCGTGTTACCACAGGGTCTTTTGAGGCAGCGTAGCAACAGTTTGGCGTGTGTGCATGTACATGTGATCACCAATTCAGCCCCATAACAATGCAATCTTACCTTTAGAAAATGATATTACACTGCAGCTGACTGCTTCTGTCCTGGGGGGAATAAAGAAAGGAGGGGGGGTCATTAGCTTCTGCAGCATGTTGCATAACAGATAGAAGCAACCTGATGTAAGACACTGAAATAAAGAGGAAAAATCACACTCGGAAACTTTGGCACTAATAATGGAGATGATAAGGAAGATGGATAGTGGTGGCGGGGAGGGCGGGTAGCGAAGGGGAGTTGGTGGGTGTTCGACTTCCTGTACTGCAGTGGACTCTGCAGGGATCCAGACTCACTTCAGGAAGCTGGCCTTGCACCAGTCTTATGTCAAGCTAGCACACATGTGCACTCCCTCCATAATTATGGTGGGTGGGAGGGGGCGTGGGGGCTGTGTAACACTGACACATCTATTGTGCGGAGGAAGCAAAATGATGCACAGTTCAGGCAAGACAAAGAAAACGTGGCTGCAATTTGGGGGGGGGGGGGGCGAG
>CAAKHF010010782.1:0-19812 GCA_901007745.1 Hippocampus kuda
GCTTTGGTTACCATACGCCATACGGGTGCAGCCATACTGATTGACACCATACGTGTCAATCAGCGGTGTCAAACATACGGCTCATGGGCTGGACCGGGCCCAAAAGAGTTTAATCCGGCCCGCAAGATGATTTTGTGTAGTGTAAAAATACTCCAAGTACGGACGACTGAATAATCAGACCCTTCAAATTTGCCAGATGGTAGATGTTACTTTTATGCAATTTAGTTACTTTATACTTATTTCAATGCACTTTTACCATAACCTTGACTATTCTAATATGGATAGTGAAGTGGAATGAGTTGGTTATTCTGTAAACTTTTCATTCAAAATTATAACTGTCCATTCATCCAACCATCCATTTTCTAATCCGTTTATCCTCACAAGGGTCGCGGCTGTGCTGTCTTCAGGCAGTAACCTGAACTGGTTCCCAGCCAATCGCAAGGCACACCTAGACAAACAACCATTCGAACACTTATGACAAAGATTGATTAAAAAAAAACAAAAAAAAAACCCTTACTTCACATTATTTGTTAGAATCAATTAATCAATTCATACCTTTTGAAAATGACAACACCTGGCAATGATTCAAAATTCAGTTAGGAATGTTTTTACCGTTCTTGCTCAAAATATATCAAAATGACATTTCTGTGTATACGCTCAATTGGCAGGATCTTGTAGGGGAAATTCTTCTGTCACTGAAGTTTCTTCCGACTTCTCAAAGAATTGAGGTTGGAGTGCTCAAGGTTCATACAGTCCATAAGGAGCTGCATTTGGATGCAGGTAACAAACAAATATGGATTTTCAGCTTTGATAATACAGCTTTGATTCAAACAAAACGTTCTAACACACATTCCTTGTGTTGTGCAGTCCTCTATGTCAGGATCAGTGTACAGTGCAACCGATGCAAGTTGAAGCACCAGAAAACCTCCGCAGTGGTGCGTGGCACGGTGACTGTCTTCAATGAAGTTCTAGTTTTCTCCTTGCCAGAATTTCCTGTGCAACAGTTTAAAATTTTGGTCTCTGTCTTTGAGACTTACTCAAATAGAAACTTACCCAAGCAAATGATTGGACAGTTAACTATGAAGAAGGACAATAATTCAGAAAGTGAACACTTGGATCTTATGCTGCGCTCAGTCCGTCAGCCCATAGCCAAGTGGCATGCTCTACTTATCTGAGTTATGTCTCAATGACATCTTCAACACCTCGTCGATGCCTGCTGAGTTTTTGAAGTCAAGTGGGTGACGCTATTCACACACTACTTTGAATACAAATTTTCTTCCTGACATCCTGGAAAGCCTTGCACTCACTGTACTAATGTTTTCTGAGGGATTACTATATTTTAAAGGGGAAATGAACCCCCAAATGTTCTTTGCAGTAATAGTTTCTGTGCACCTGCATTAGTCTAAACACGGAATTCTGATAAATATCATGTTTGTGGTCTATGAGTTAAGCAACAAAATCCACCCACGTTTAGCCATGTCAGCGGGTGGCCATTTTGCCACTTTCTGTCAACTGAAATGACATCACAGTTGCAAAGGGCTCAGTTAAGCACCAATCAGAGCTCACCTGTTTTTTTTAAGCTGAGCCGTGATTAGTTGTTACCTGAGCAATTGTGATGTCATTTACAGTCAACGGACAGTGACAAAATAGCCGTGCCCTGAGATGGATTAAAAACAGGTGAATTTTACTGCTTAACTCATACTCCACAGATATTGTTGACATTTCTGGGGTGACTTCCCCTTTAAGATGACTACGCGTCTGATGTTCACATGCCGGTGTTCTCTTGTGACAATCCTTTGCTACCCTCTTGTGGCTCAAAGGTATGTTGCAATTAATATCAATGACTTTTCAACCCAAAACAGTGCTTACTGCATTTAAATCACCTCAACGTGCACTTTTAGAGTTAGGTATGATAAATTTGCAACTGGTGCCCCAAGAAAATGTAATGATTGTGTTACATGCTTAAAATATTTTTAAAATGAATTTTCGGACTTAAAAATGCTTTTGAGTAAAATACCTAACTGAACATTGACAACTTTTGGAGATCTTGCTTTTTATATAATGTACAAAACAGAGTGTCTTATTATTGTGGAACAATGAATAGAGTTTAGCAAACAGTAGGCTTCTCCTGAATAAAACTACCGGTACTGTACTGTACTTGTTTTGTGAGTCATTGTTTCTTTCCTCTTATTTTGAAATTGTTGCATTTCTATTTCCGGTTTTGGCATCTGTCTTCGTTTTGTTTTCATTAGTGGGTGTGGTCGTATATGCTGAGCTCATCAAGCAGCTGTTCCTTTATCATTCATCACCCTCAGCATTTACGTTGCGGTCTAACTGTCGCTCTTTGCCAGAATGTCTTGTTACATCCTTCGTCCTTCTAGGTAGTCCTCCTTGTGTTTCCTTATTCAAGTTTTTGATCTCATACATTGTTGAACTTTGACAATGTTCCCAGTTTTTTGTAGTGATTTTCTGTTCATTACGTTGCCATTTTTGAGAGCTTATTCTCGGAGTGTAGAAAGCTCAGCCGATGCCATGCCTGGTCTTTTTATTTGTTACTTTGGTCCTTTGTTAGATGTCAGTGTCTGCATCTGGGCCATAACACCAGCCTCATTCGTCACAGTGCGTTCTGGCCTAAAAACATGGATCCAGCAGACACTGACTGTCTTTGACAGGCCGTCGGCGCTCTCGTGGTACGCTTCTTGGCAAGCACGATGTTCTTGTCAATGAAGTTCTTGACTGTTTTCTGAGTCTTTCTACCAACTTTGCTTCAATGGCCACCCATCTAAATCAGGGCACTTCTTCTCCAGCTTAATCCCCCACCGCCAAACTACAGGAGAACACACCACCTGCTGTGGTCTCCCCCTCAACATGACAGCCATGTGTCACTCCACCAAACCAGTACATGTGGGAGGTCATAGCATGCAGTCAGTTCTTCCTAAACTTCACATTAGTTTTCAATTGCTTTTTCTTCAGAGCATGCCAAGTTTATGTAATTAATTTGCTCAAAGGCAGAGAGGGAAGGTGCGGCAACCATCTTTGGGTGTCTGAATCAGTCGTTTTAGAATCCTACGATTCTTATCTCGGATATTCACATGGTTTTTGATCAACCTTTTCGCAGCCAGGCCAGGCATTGTGAAGAAATTGATATATTTATGTCAAGGCTTGCAGTTTGATGCTGATTAATTAATTGCATTTAGAATATTGTCTAAAGAGAGTGGTTGAAATAAGGCGTATTTGAAGACTGTTTTTGGTGCCGGGTTTTCAGAGAAGCTCCATGACCACTTCTCAAGACGAGCCAGGGTCGCTCAAACAATGTATTAGTTTAGTCATCTGGATAGCTAACCATCTCAGAGAAAGACAAAGAGGATCCCAGCGTCTTTGCCCTCCCTTCCACTGTTATGACATCATCCATCTGCCCATTGCCCCAGTGGGGACAACACCTCAAAAGCAGTAGGTTCCAATGGATGGGCCCTTGCAACTCGGCAGGGCCTGTCTCAGCCAGTAAGTACGCACCCTGAGGTTTTCTTTGGGCCTCTGCATCTGCTGTGGACAACTAGACACTTCATCCATCAATGCCCACATTGGACCAAGGGACCCCACTAAGCTACAGCAGCCAGCTCTCTGCAGAAAGAGACTGCATCCTCCCACTCACCTCCTCAAAGCATAACCTTGCCCGCCTCTGTCTCTTCGAGCGATTGTTCGGCTTCACTTCAGGTGACAATGGATTCAGGGTCAGATGATGGTAACTTTATCAATGCTATTTCTGCTAATTTCTCCATGACGAGCCTTGACTCTGCCTGACCTCTTATTACTCCCTCAATTAACTTTTTTGTTTACATTCCTCCAGGGGGGAGGATCTCAGACTCAGATCAGACCTTGTTAAAATTGAGACTGTGGTTAAGTTGCAGCAACCCACCACCCGCAAACAATTCAAGCAGTTTTGCCACCTTTTATCAATGGCTCATCAGAGACTACAGCAAGGTTGCAGCAGCCTTTACTCAACTCACCTCTACATCGTATTCGTTTCCCTGGACACCTGAGACTAATGCAGCCTTCAATTATCTCAAGCGACTGTTAATCTCGTTCCTGTTCTCATTCATCCTGATATCTCACTCCAATTCATCAAGGTGGATGCTCCCAACTCTAGAGTGGGGGCCATCCTCTCGCAAAGAAGCTAAAAAGAACAAAAAGTACACTCCTGTGCTTTCTTCGCCAGAAAACTATCTCCCGTGGAAATAAATTATGTCGGCAACCAAGAGCTGCTGGCAGTGGTGTCTGCTCTTCAGGAATGGAGGCATTGACTGGAAGGAGTTGAGGTCCTGGTGGCACGGTGAGCGACTGGTTAGCACGCCAGCCTCACAGTGCAGATGTCCACGGTTTGATTCCGGCTCCGGCCTTCCTGTGTGGAGTTTGCATGTTCTACCCGTGTCTGCGTGGGTTTTCTCCGGGTACTCTGGTTTCCTCCCACATTCCAAAAACATGCGTGGCAGGTCAATGGAACACTTTAAATTGCTCGAATGGTTGTTCGTCTATGAGTGCCCTGCAATTGGATGGCAACCATTCCAGAGTGTACCCTGTCTCCTGCCTGAAGACAGCTGGGAGAGGCTCCAGCACACCCGCGACCCTTGGAAGGATAAACGGATTAGTAAATTGATGGATGGATGGAGTTGAGGTCCTGTTCCAGCTTGAATCATTTTCTGTTCATCTTTTTCATTTTGTTTTAAAAATGTATGTTAATAAAATGTTCAACTACTTTTCACTTTTACTTTTCAGTTTAAATGCTGTAAAACTGACAAATGGCAAAACAATGTATAGAAACCCTATAAAGGTAAAGATTGAATTACTGAAAATTCTTCTTCAGGAACAAATCACTTAAAAGATAAGTTTGTGGTTTTACTGTTCCTAGAAAATGTGTATATCTCTAGTTTCTCCAAGTGAAATTAAATTGACCTTATTGAGATTATAAAATCAGGTTGTTAAACAATATACTGTCAGACACAAAAAAAAACAGAGA
Source organism: Hippocampus kuda (assembly GCA_901007745.1). Lineage (NCBI taxonomy): Eukaryota > Metazoa > Chordata > Actinopteri > Syngnathiformes > Syngnathidae > Hippocampus > Hippocampus kuda. The sequence goes on from CAAKHF010010782.1 coordinate 5,015, forward strand.
TATTTGTTTTTTTTCTTTTTTCAAAAGAGTTTTATTGTGGTATATTTCACATCATATTATATGAGTTGAAACAATCCACCGAAGAATCAACTTCATTCAGCTGAATCCTTGCTCTGAAAGAAAATATAATTCTTATTGTCAAAACTTAATTTCATATTGCATAAGAGGCCCATACAGTACTTGTCTATTGTGGACATTAGTCATCTAAGTATATTTTTCAGTATTTACCTTGCCAGAGTCACGGCTTTTGGCTCTGAGTTTGTTGACTTGAGACTCTGCAATGTCAGCACGCTCCTCAGCCTCTTCCAGCTCATGCTGGACCTTCCTGCACTTGGACAGGTGAACATTGGCCTGCTCCTCCTGAAAAGTCAGGCAGACGATTTAAGTCGGAAATACACTAAACTTTACAGTACAATATTATTAACCGGTGTACTGTATGTGTGTGTGTGTGTGTGTGTGTGTGTGTGCACGTTATTATTTTCTTGTAGATTCTTACCGCTTCCTCCGCCTGCCTCTTGTAGGCCTTCACCTTGAGCTGCAATTTATCAACCAGATCCTGCAGTCTGATGACGTTTTTCTTGTCCTCTTCAGTCTATGAACGAAAAATCAGGTTTGCAAATTTGAATACATCTAATTTTAGGTTAATTTCTTCGACATATGCATGCTAATTGATATTTACCTGGTAAGTGAGCTCCTTCACCCTCCTCTCATATTTTCGGACACCCTTAACAGCGTCGGCTCCACGTCGCTGCTCTGACTCAACCTCTGTCTCAAGCTCACGCACCTGGGGATTGTTTTTCAAATGTAACGACCATATTTTATACTAGCTTTGAGTCGGTTCACTTAACTGTCTTACCCGAGATTCAAGTTTCTGAAGCTGCTTCTTGCCACCCTTCATGGCCAGGTTCTCAGCCTCATCCAGGCGATGCTGTAGGTCTTTGACAGCAACTTCAAGGTTCTTCTTCATCCTCTCCAGATGCGCGCTGGTGTCCTGTTCCTTCTTCAGCTCCTCAGCCATCATTGCAGCCTAGGAAGGACAGGATTGTTGTTTTTGTTTTTAGAACATTCTTTCGAATTAATTAAAGCACGTTACGAAGAGAAAACATACATCGGTAATGGCCTTCTTGGCTTTTTCCTCTGCATTCCTGGCTTCCTGAACAGTGTCATCTACTTCACTCTGGATCTGGACAAGGTCAGACTCAAGCTTCTTCTTGGTGTTAAGAAGGCTTGTGTTCTGGGACAGAAAGGTAATTGTCACTCAAAACATAACACATATAAAATATTATCATGTTGAATCATAAAATGTATTACTGTATTTAAAAAACAAATATATATATATATATTATTTACCTGAGAGTGCAGGAGGCCCACACGTTCACTGGCATCCACCAGCTCCTGTTCAGCAACTTTTCGGCCTCTCTCTGTTTGTTCCAGAGCAGCCCGAAGTTCCTCAATTTCAGCCATCATAAGGCCATTCCTGCGGTCCACCATAGCAGCTTGTTCCTTCAGGTCATCCTGCGCTCTGACGGCATCATCGAGATGCAGTTGTGCATCCTGGTGAAAATCAAGGTATGAAGTGAATAAATTGCAACACCAAGGAAGGGTGATCGCAGCTCATCACATTGCTTGACCTTCATCTGTGTTTGCACAATTCTCAGTTGCTTCTGAGACTCGGCCGCCTGCCGATTGGCGTGGCTCAGCTGAATTTCCATCTCGTTCAAGTCTCCCTCCATCTTCTTTTTGATTCTCAGGGCATCATTCCTGCTCCTGACCTCGGAATCCAACGTGCTCTGCATGGAGTCAATCACCCTTTGGCTATTCCTCTTTATTTGCTCCATCTCCTCATCTTTCTCCGCTATCTTCCTGTCAACTTCTCCTTTGATTTGGTTGAGCTCCAACTGGACACGCAGGATCTTTGACTCTTCATGTTCCAGAGTTCCCTACATAATTGAGAATACAAATATCAATCTTTGCACTCCGATTGTATCCATTGATTTGCTCCATCCGCATTCATTTCATTCACCTCGGCCTCTTCAAGTGCTGTCTGGATTTCAGATTTCTCAGTCTCCACCTGTTTCTTGGCCTTCTCGAGCTCATGGATACTCTTTCCAGTCTCTCCAATCTGTTCAGTCAAATCAGAGATCTCCTCTACAAAGTGATAAAGACAGTTTCAAGTAAAGAAAAGGGACCCTTTCTTGCACCGCATTCTTGCATGGAGAATCTGCATGAACTACAAGTTGCCAACACTCACGTTGCAGATTCTTGTTTTCACGCTTCATGGTCTCCAGTTGATCCAGAGCTTCCTCGTAAGAGTTCTTCATCTTGAACAGCTCAGTGCCAAGAGAACGAGCCTCCTTCTGAGCTCCCTCAAGCTCTGCCTGACCCTCCTCAAACTTCTGCTTCCATTCTGCCAAGACCTAGTTTCACAATTTACAAAGTGGTTAGTTAGTGCATGTTAATTTGTCTTTTTGTATGTCATGGGAGCGCTTGGTATCAGTTGTACCTTGTCAAAGTTCCTCTGCTTTTTGTCAAGGTTGGCAGCAAGACCATTGGCCCTCTCCACGTCAATCATGAGATCTTCCACTTCACTTTGGAGTCTCTGTTTGGTCTTCTCCAGAGAAGCACACTTGGAATTCACAGCCTCAATCTGTTCCTCAGCCTCCTGGAGACGCTGTGCCAACTTTTTCCTGTTTTAAAAGGTTTCTTTGTGAAAAATCTCCAATCGCCACAATAGATTTTACACAAATTTACCTCATCCTGCAACATGTAGTTACATTGGATAGTGATTTTGATCATCCCTAAAATATTAGTTGCTATAACAAAAAAAAAAAAGCAAATCCATCCATCCATGTCAAATGAAATTAAAATGGCAGCTGAAATAAACACGCTGTCAGTATGCGGCAATGGTATTTTTTAAATTTTAAGTCATACTGACTTGGCTTCCTCAAGCTCCTCCGTGCGCTGGATGGCATCAGTTTCATATTTAGTTCTCCACTGAGCCACCTCAGAGTTGGCTTTGGACATTCCACGCTGCAGCTCAGCCTTGGCCTCCTGCTCCTCCTCAAATTGCTCCCTCAGCAGATCGCAGTCATGGCGGGCTGATTGCAGTCCATGGGCAAGAGCATTCTTGGCCTGGGAAGACAAATATATTTGATGCGTACATTTCTGTCTTGAAACAAAATTGCTGTTGAGGATGACGTTTCTTACCTTGACCTCTTCTTCAATCTGTCTCTTCAATTCCTCAATCTGCTGGGTAAAGGCCTGTTTACCTCTGGTCAGCTGTGAGACAAGAGCTTCCTTTTCCTCAATTTGACGGCCAAACTCACCTTTGTTTGAACATCATCGTGTAGCGTTAGCGTGTATGTTTAGTTATTCACCTACAAAACTGTAGTTTGATTGCCTCATGCATACCATTTTCTGTCAGAAGACGAGCTTTCTGTGCACCCAGGTCGTTGAGCTGACGGATATTCTCATCATTCTTGCTCTTCAGTTCACTAAGTTGGTCCTCAAGAGTACGGCACATCTTTTCAAGATTTGCCTAGTAGTTTGAAAATATGACGACTATTATTGATCCATTCATAAAATCAGACTCACTGGTGTATGTTACCGATAAACTGAAGTGAAACATTCACCTTTGCTTTGGCAACAGCCTCCATGTTGCTGGAGAGGTCATCAATCTCCATCTTGTATTCACTCTTTTCCTTCTCCAGCTTCTGCTTGACACGCTGGAGGTTGTCAATCTGTTCACCCAACTCAGCAACACTGTCAGCCTGCTTCTTGCGCAGAGCGGCAGCAGTGGCCTCATGCTGCAAGGTGGACTCCTCGAGATCACGGCGCAGCTTCTGGAACTCAGCCTCGCGCTTCTTGTTCATCTCAATCTGAGCAGCGGTGGCTCCTCCGGCCTCCTCCAGCCTCTCACTGATCTCCTCAAGTTCCCTGGAGAGATCCGCTCTCTGTTTCTCAACCTTGGCGCGAGCAGCGCGCTCGGCCTCAATTTCCTCCTCCAGTTCCTCAATACGGGCCTATAAAAACATGTTCTTGTTACACTTTTAAATTCACTCTTTGTTTTTAAAATGTAGCATGTAACATTGAAGATATTTTACCTGAAGTTCTTTGATCTTCTTTTGAAGTTGGGCACCCATTGACTGCTCATCCTCAATCTTGCTAAGAAGCTGACTGATTTCAAAGTCCTTCCTGTGAAGATTAGTCATATGTAGTGGTGTCTTGCTTCACAGGTGATTGTTAATATTGCATCATGAGATCAAGAACAAAGCTTTTACTTTTTAAGTTTCTCATCAGACTGCTGTTTGTCATTCTCAAGGTCCATGATGGATTCCTGTGCTAGTTTCAGGTCACCTTCAAGCTTTCTCTTGGCCCTCTCCAGGTCCATACGCAGCTTCTTCTCTTGTTCCAGAGAACCCTCAAGCTGCAGAGTAATGCCATTTAATTATTGTGACATCTTGATTTTTCCAATGTTAAAATAACTTATCTTCACGTACATCGTCCACTTGCTGCTCAAGCTTGGTCTTGGCCTTGGTCAGAGTGTTGACCTTATCTTCCTCAGCCTGCAGGTCATCAAGAGTCTGCTGATGAGCCTCCTGAAGGGCTTTCTTCTCCTTGGTCAACTTTGCAATGGTCTCATCCTGAGAAGCCATCTCCTCAGTCAGGTTCTTCACCTACAATGGAAACACAGAAGATTTTAATTTTTTTCTCTCGAGAGTACAAATCAGGGCTGTGCAAAATTCAGAATTACAGAATTCAATTCAATTCATTGTATTCATTTGAATTTGAATTGGCTGCACCCCACAGGATGGTGAATTCAGTTTGAATTACAGGAAGTGGAATTGTATTCAATGCAATTCAGGGAAACTCATCATCCTCATCACATATCAGGTGTACACTAAACAAACTGTCGAAAATGTTTAGAAAGCCATTTTAAAGACTTAGATATTCTGGGGAATGAAGTGTGGTTCTACCATTCTTTCATTTTTAAAAAATATAGTTTTAATAATCATTTTTTTTCTGAGTAAGCTTTTAACGTACATAAAAAAGATGACTACATTTTACTATTTTGTATAATTTAGTTTGTGTACAGAAAGTCCTTACAGTAATATTTGCATGAAATTCATGTCAATAGGCTCAAACCCTGTAAAAGTTAATTGTAACTTTAAATTTGCACAATGAATTTCATTGAATTTCAATTCTGCTTCCTTAATGTCAAATTTCTTTTGAAATTCTGCTTCCTGTTTGTCTCCTGAATTCAAAAGTAAATTCAAATTCAAGAATTTAATTGGAATTTAGCAGTCATTTTCAATTCAATTCTGAAGTTCAGAGAGAGAGAGAGAGAGAGAGTTGCACACCTTGTTTTCAGTGGCATGTTTCTCCTTCTCCACTTTGGCCAAGGTAAGCTCCAGGTCATCAATATCCTTCTTGAGCTCCGAGCATTCATCCTCCAGTTTTCTCTTCTTTGCAGTTAGCTCAGCATTGATTTCCTCTTCATCTTCCAACCTCTCAGTTGTCTCCTTGAGTTTGGCTTCCAATTGGATCTTACTCTTGATAAGACCCTCACATCTCTCTTCAGCATCAGACAGATTCTCTGATTCCTATTTCACATTGACCAAACACCTTTAATCACACAAAACATTGGTTCCCAGCATAATCTGTCAGTGGCTTGTTACTCACGGATGCAACTTGCAGCTGGAGATCATTCTTCTCCTGAAGGAGAGACACCATCTTCTCCTCAAGTTCCTTCTTCTTGGCAAGAGCAGCGGCCAAGTCAGAGGTCATCTTTTCGTAGTTTTCCTTCATCTGGGCCAGCTCCTTCTCGGTTTCAGCACTCTTCAGCAGAGGCTTGATCTTGTAGTACACCTTCATCCATGGCCAATGTTTGACATTCATGAATGAGCGCACATTATACTGGATGGTGAAGATGGCCTCCCTGTGTATGGACGTTTTCGGTTATGCACAGCGCATTTCTTTTTGATGAATCCAGAGTGTTTTTACAATTCTTAACATGCCTTCTCTCCATCATCTTCACAAACTCCTTCCTCATGAGGTAACCACGGCAGAGGGCCTGAGTCATGGTGACAAGAGCTGCCAGCTTCTCATCTCTCATTTCCTCAAGGGTACCCAGGAGACCTGCTTTAAAGAACACCTAACCAGATTGAAAAAAAAAAAGTCACAAACTTGATATCTCATGTAAAACATAGAAATGAATGGCTAGAAAACTTGAAAATGAAATTTGATACATTAAAATAATTGTAACCCTTTTTTTCGTGAAAATTGTTGTCAGAAGCAGTCCTTCAAAACTGGCATTGTATAAGCGATGAGAAAAAATGCAAACAGCGTGTCCTTGTCTCAACTGGTCCATGATACGAAAAAGGTTGGGGACCACTGGTTTACAGTCCATATACTCATGTTTACACCACACCCGTGTGGAAGAATGAAGTTGTTGTGTTGAACACTTACCAAACTGCACATCAAAATATTTTGTTTATTCCAGTAATTGTTCAAGATAATCTGTCTTTCATATTAATGAATGCTTTATTTTCATTTACCTTGGTATTTTGTATCGCATAACAGATCTGATAGTGTTTGTTGTAATAGGGAATAATTATTGAAAAAGACCTGAGAAAAGGAGCTTGGAAAAAAAACTGCAAATCAAATCACAATCGTGATTTTTAGGGAAGGAAAAAAAGGAATTCAATCATTTCCCATAATTGTTCATCTTTAAATTCTATTTATTTATTTCTTTTAGAAAAGAGCTGTTTACCTTGGTGTGACCAAATCTGTATTGGTCATGGTCAATATCGATTGACCCAAGCAGTTTCTCTGCAGCCTTCTTGTTGTCAATGAACTGGCCTTCAGGGATGACGCTGGCATTCAGCACCTTGTACCTTTTAATTGTGAAAGTCATTTAATCCATCACTGTTTTTAATTGACTTATATGGCTGTTGAAATTATTGTGAATGATACCTCTGTTTGAAGTCACCATAGAGGATTCTGCTGGGGAAACCTTTCCTGCAAATTCTAATACCCTCAAGCACACCATTACACCTAAGCTGGTGGATAACCAGGAAGTTCTCCATCAGACCTACGGAAAGGGGCATATTGCATCGTGGTTGTTTTAATAGTGGCATACTACAACTAAAAATAGGAATATGTATCAAGCCCTAAAGATTTATAAGTCATAATGTCACCCATATAACGTTATTTGACATTCTACGCAGATTTTGGCAGCATACATTACCTGGAGTCTTTGACTCATTAGGAATCAGGCAACGCACAAAGTGAGGATGGGTGCTCCTCAAGTTGGTCATCAGTTTCCCCAAGTTCTCCTGAAAGTACAAAACAATGAACATCATTATAATGTCATGTCAATACAATGTAACATGCGTTGCAAAATCACGTTTTTTGTTGTTTTTTTTTTTGGCAAACTAGACCTTACCCTGAACTGTGAAGATACAGTCTGCATAGAGCCACCCTTCTTCTTGCCTCCCTTTTTGCCACCAGTTTCTACTCACCATTTTGGAGGGAGATGGAGCATTAGAATCACATTGAATATTCATATCATTTACTCGATCGTTGACGTCAGGCCAAATCCTCCAATGTCACAGTTTGGTCATTTTTTATTTTTTTTTCCCACCACAAATCTATGCTATCTGTTCATCCACATGTGTGGGTGTTGCTTTTACAAATTTTGGACAATGAAATTTTATATTGGTTGAACAAATATGCCGTTTTGGGGGTCTCCTGAAAAGTGATGATTTCTGAGATTCGAGGATTCCTCCCGACGCCAGCGATATTGAACATGTGTTTTATCAGCACACCCTCAGCAGTAGCAGGTGGATAAAGGAAAGCCAGGAGTTTAACTGAAGACTTCTGGTAGAGCTGCACAACAGACTCATTGAGGGGATCCTTGTTCTTGTCCAGCCAGCCGCTGATGTTGTAATCCACAGTACCAGCATAATGCACAAGGGAGAAGTGGGCCTCGGCCTTGCCCTTTGTAGGCTTTGGCTTCTCAAATGCTTTGCATTTGCCAAGATGCTGATCGTACAGCTTGTTTTTGAATGACGTATCTGTGGCCTTAGGGAACATGCACTCCTCTTCAAGGATGGAGAAGATACCCATAGGCTGAAAAGAAAACAAAGGAGAAGCTTATTTATGGTATTTTCGGTGATCCAGGTTAGTTCGCGGCCATCGACAAATCAAATGCGTACCTTTTCGATCAGCTCAATGCAGGCAGCCAGATCCATGCCAAAGTCGATGAACTCCCAAATAATACCCTCCTTCTTGTACTCTTCTTGTTCCAGCACAAACATGTGGTGGTTGAAGAACTGTTGCAACTTCTCATTTGTGAAGTTGATGCACAGCTGCTCCATGCTGTTGAACTGTGTGAGGTCAAATCATTTACTCATTACGACAAGGACGATCGTCCTGAAGAAATGTGTTCATCTTTTCACATGAATGAAGCTTACATCAAAGATTTCAAAGCCAGCAATATCCAGGACACCAATGAAGTACTGCCTTGACTGTTTCGTATCCAACATCTGGTTGATACGGATGACCATCCACAAGAACATCCTCTCATAGATGGACTTGGCAAGGGCTGTTACTGAGTTCAGCACCTAGAAACAATATCAACTCCGAGAGTCAGTAATATATTTAGAGCTCTGTCACAACATGGAGTAAAATTATCACGCCCTTCAGCCTACCTTAAGTGCTGCCTTTTATTTATTTATTTGTTTGGTTATTTCTTTATTTCTTTATTTTCAAATTAGGATTATTTTGATCAATGTTACCTGAGGTACAGTCTGTCCCTTGGTGACAAACTCATTTCCGACTTTCACTCTGGGATAGCAGAGAGCCTTCAGCATGTCAGCGGAGTTCAGACCCAACAGGTAGGCAACCTTGTCAGCATCTGAAGTTTTTTGTAGAGTACAGCTCATATGGACTTTGTTCAACAGAACAAGCCTGACATCATGTACATGCCACGCCTCGACATACCCTCTGTGCCGTCGGGCTCTGCCTGCTCCTCACGCTGCTTCTGTTTGAACTTCATGTTACCGTGATGAAGGACAGCACCTGTCATTTTGTAGATGCTCATCTTCTCCTCGTTACTGAAGCCCAGAATATCAATAGCGTTCTGTGTGTTAAAAAACAACAACAACAACAAGTTATTCATTGAGAAGATAAGATTGGAAACAACAAAATAAAACTATACTGTCAGATGTTGCGTTCAGGAGTTGATTATTTACCTTCTAGACAATATTTGAAATATAATCACTCACATCAGTGGCTTCCAGCTCAAGTTTGTCATCAATGCTGGCCACGGTGATCTGTCCCTGACTGCACATAGGGAAGTCATAAGGGTTGGTAGTGATCAGTGACATTTCTGGAGGGAAAAAAAAAAAAACGCGCAAGAATAAACAAACTTTTTTCATTGGATGTTCAAGTATTTGAGTCTTGCATTTTGAAAAGACTATAACGATCCATACCAATCAGCTCTGGTTTGTGGTTGGTCATCATCTGGTAGAAGATGTGGTAGCCTCTCTCATCAGGAAGCTGGAATGTCACTCTGGACTTCTCCAGGAGATCTGCAATTATTTTAAGAAATCAGTCTCTCACACTACAGCTGAGGCATTTTCACACTGTGAATTGTCCACTTACAGGTCTCAATATCAGCACTAGCCAGTTTGCCAGTTGTGCCAAAATGAATTCGGATGAATTTACCCTGTTTAAAAAGTAACAGGTTTAGATTCATTCATTGTTGAAATGTAAAAAGAATTACAATGTAGCAATTGCACGAAACTTACAAAACGAGAAGAGTTGTCATTCCTCACAGTTTTGGCATTACCGTAGGCTTCCAGAAGAGGATTGGCAGCGATAATCTGATCCTCAAGTGACCCCTGTTATCGTCATTAGAATTAACATTCACAAATAAATTCAAGTGAACCTCTCAAAACAAACGCTAATCCTTTCCAAGCGAGCATACCTGATACTTCCCCTGCTCCTTTTTCTTATCACCACCAACTGAGATGGTGGCAAAGTACTGAATGACACGCTTGGTGTTCACAGTCTTTCCAGCACCGGATTCTCCACTGGACAATAGAGACAAACGTGTGAAAATGTTTTTGTACAAGCGTTTCTTAGTTTACAAATGAAAATATAACTCACGTGATCAGCACAGACTGGTTCTCCCTGTCTGTTCAAACAGAAGCATGGAATCAGTAATGTAGTATTTCCACAGCAGTCGGCTCAAATGGTTTTGAACTTATACATGTTCATCTTCTTATTATTACATACCAGTAAGCATGAATTGGTATGCATTGTCAGAGACGGAGAAGATGTGGGGAGGAGCCTCCATACGCTTCTTGCCTCTATAAGCACTCACAACTTCGGAATCGTACACTGGGAGCCACTTGTAGGGGTTCACAGTGGCGCAGAACAGCCCAGAGTAGGTCTGAGAGAGACGCAATGTGTAAAAACGTCTTACGGGGAGACTATTTATGGACACAATTTTGAGCAGATTGTCTTACGTAGATCATCCATGCTGCATAACGCTCTTTGAGGTTATACAGGACAGAGGCTTCATTGAGATGGGTCATCATGGCCATGTCTTCAATTTTGTCGAACTTGGGAGGGTTCATTGGAGTGACATCGTCTTCTTTAACTGTCCTCTCCTAGAAGAAGACATGAGACAAAGTGAGAACCAAATCACATGTTTGGAGCACATGAGTTTAATACAAGAAGAGAAGATGCCCACATCCTCAGTGTCCAGGACTTTGACGGTGACTTTACCACCCTCTTTCTTGAGGATTGTGGCCTTCAGGTACAGCTCCTTTGCATCGGCCACATAGCAGGCTGACTTGGCATCAAATGGTTTGCTCTGAGCCTCAATTCTCTCCTTCTCTGGTTTACGGAGGTAGATGGCAGCTTTGCCATAAATGGCCATTTCTGCGTCGGTACTCATGGTGGTGGTTTACTGTATGTCTGTGCAGCAATTAGAATGACAGCCTGATTAATTTGTGTCACATCCACGTTGCAGAACCAAATCAACGATTTCTTCTCCAAAAATTCATTTTATTGGGTTTTCTAGTTCTATGTGGAGTGAGTCGATGTTAGATCAGCACACAGTGCAATCGATATGATTCGAACGAAGCCCATTCATTTTCCATACCACTGACCCCCATTAGGGGCGCCGGTGTGCTGGAACTTATTCCAGGTGACTTCAGGTGAGAGAAAGTTTACACCCTGGACTGGTTGCCAGCCAAATGCAGAGCACATTTGCACAACCAGAGACACATAAACATTCACACTCTCACCTATGGACAATTTTGAGTGTTCAATGAATGTGGAAGGAAAGGAGAATACCTGGATAAAACCCACACAGGCATGCAGAGCCCATGCAAACTTCACACAAAATACGAATATGAACGCACGACCTCTGAGCTGTAAGACATACTGTATGTTTTAACCACGTCCCACAGTGCCGCCTCCCTGAATAAGCAACTTAATATTTTTAAGATTATCCATGCAAAGTCACTGAAGAGCGTTCTTACCTCCTGCTTATCCTTTTAGTAGTTGAATGTCACAATCCTGTTGAAATGACATTTTTGTTACTGCTGGTACATCTTATATTCAGATCTATATTTGTTAAAATAATATTGTACATATTTTAAACGGGGTAAATTTCAATTGTGCCTCAGCAGAGAGCGGTTTTCTGAGTACTTACCACAGGCTGGGGTCTTCAAGCTCCTCCACCACATACCGCCTCAGCACCCATGCTCTCCTTTTATACCAAGTGTTGTTTGCTTATATGGCAGGAGTTAAATAGGGACCACGAACCAAATGTAGTGTGGCGAACTTTGAAAGCCAACATCCACGAAAGCATGTTGTCTCACATTCTTTTTTTCTTTTAAATGATTTTTTTTTTTACCAGTTCCAATTTATTTATATGTTGTTTGGCAATAAATAAATGGTTTTTTTTTAACTTTGAATCCTTATTCATTGACCTAAAATTGAGCCTATTTTCTTGCCCTTGTGCTCTTACCGATTGTGATGTAGACTAGAATGCACATCAAACCCAATTTAAGAATCCTTTATTTTCATCAAGACAGCTGCCGCAGCCTGTGGCTTATGACTGTTGTAATGAGTTTATTTTCTTCCTGAATGCTAATGAGAACGTTTCATTTAAATTAGATTAAATCATGGTTTTAATTTTTGTGGGTAGTCTTTTCCAATTCTATTTATATTTCACTCACTTTGCCTGATCTAAAACTGCTGAAATCTCAATAATCACCTGTTGGAAAAAGTTGATTTATGGATGGAGTGGCCAGATACTCATCCCCAAACCATTGGACAATTGAAACAAAAAGCTATTTAAATACATATTAAAGTATGAGAAATTTTAGGAAATGATTACAATTCTACCTTTGAGCCATTCCATCATTCTGCCAAACACACATAGCTCCACTTCCTTTCCAAAGACAGTTTTAAGCCACAATTGGCTTAATTTCCACAATTACCCCACTAAGGCCTATATTCTATGATTAATAAATTATTATAATAATTATACAAACGTTTTTGCATATCCTCTAAAAATACATTTCAATATTTTGCTTTTTACTTATTGGTAAAAAAAAAATAATAAGGCATGAATTTTACAACAAAGCACATCTTAGTGTAAATACATAAATGTGACTTATTTTTCATTCCAATGGTGTTGCATTTAACAGTTCAACTAATCATGCCCTCCACTCTCACATGTGTCGTCCTTTGTGCGAACATGCTTTGCTTACAAAGCAGTAGTTAAATTTGGGACAGCTGCCAAATATGGTGTGGAGCACAGCTGATGCTTACATGACTTGAGACATTTGTCACAGCAGCATACATCTGATGTATCACATTTCCATCAAGGAAAACAGATTCTGGAGAGCCCCTTTAGAAAATGTAATTTAATGCTGAATTTCAGGTAGACTAATGCTGTTGACTCGCTCACTTCACAGAACATATTAATTAAATTCATCATGTATCAAACTCTATTTCTTACTCTTGTCATGTCTTCATAATAACTTCTTCAGGAATGAAAGGAAGAAGCATGAAAAGTTTTATTTCTTATGTATCTTTTTATGATTATTGTATTTTTTTTAAGTGAAGTTTATTATTAAACAAATGGAATTATTCTTATTTGTAACCTCGTGTAACAGATATGTCTCTGGTATTCACACATATCATGCTATTAACACTTAAATCTGCAGACAGAGCCGCATGTCCATTTTTGGCTTCACATACGTTGCTTGTCACAGTTGTTGAGCAATGGCCTTTTGAAATGTCACACACAACTGACATGATTTTGTACGAATGTTTTCAAGTTATAATATCATGCAGTTACTTTTTCAGATACTCTTTTAGGATTTTCTTTCAGAAATGGGAAATGGATAAATTTAGGATCAGAACAAATCACGAACATTGAGAATTATGTTCCGTAACTTTGCCTGAATGGGTCAGAAAATGGAATGGTCGGAGAAAGTACCAGTTAAAGCTGCGATGTATCTTGTTTATGCTGACCCGAGTGACCACGCTGATTAAGTCCTCTAACATTTTGCTGGTTTTTTTCACTATTCGACCTTCAATCTCATGTTGACCAGTGACATTCCTGCTTGTTGGTACGCTGAAAATAACAGACCGAAAATGACACACTTGGGAATGGGAATAATGTGGCTTGGTGTCTCCAATTTGTGGTAATAATAAGTAAAATAATAATATTAATCATACATTAGGGGCAGCACGGTGGGCCAGTGGTTAGCACATCGGCCTCACAGTGCAGAGGTGCAGGGTTCCGGCTCTGGCCGTCCTGTGTGGAGTTTGCATGTTCTCCCCGTGCCTGTGTGGGTTTTCTCCGGGTACTCCGGTTTCCTCCCACATTCCAAAAACATGCATGGCAGGCTGATTAAACACTCTAAATTGTCCTGAGGTGTGATTGTGAGTGTGAATGGTTGTCTATGTGTGGCCTGCAATTGGCTGTCAACCAGTTCAAAGTGTACCCCGCCAACTGGCGTAGTCTCAACTTCACTGGAATCAGTGTTTGTACAAAATATACCATGTCGATTCGTATTTGCAGTAGTTTTCCTTATTTGAACAGGGAAATGTATGGATATTGCGTTTTACTATTCTAATGTTGAAGGGTTGTGGGCCTGGGAAGTTTTTGCAGCTTCTGCAGAAAGACCTTTAAGGCATCACTGACTAAACTGAGATAATGTATTGCAGGCTGCATATCGCTGGCATTGGACTGAAACCTTGTGCCTCTCAAATAGTCGCTTTTCAAGCGACCCAAAAAATATGTCATGTTTGTTCCACCATTAACATTGCACCATCAAAGAGAGAAAAATATATCTGATTGGGCAATAATATGTAAAAATAACACCCACGCAAGTGGACTGAACAATAGTCCATCCATCCATTAGCCGAGCCGCTTATCCTCATGAGGTTCGCTATGTAAATGCATTACAGTACTCTGTTTTACACTCTTTAGATCCATTTGAAGAAGCACACCCCAAATTTGTTTAAAATAAATAAATAAATAAATAATTAACCCAAAAAAAAAAAAGTACTTTGCTATTGATGGAACTATAAATTGAGAAGCTGTACCCATACATTGGAAGCTCATCTTACTGGCTTTTGCACTCAACAAAGTCATTTACAAGTTTTCTGTACAGTATTCCTTGTGCGTGTGTGTGTGTGTGTGTGTGTGTGTGTGTGTGTGTGTGTGTGTGTGTGTGTGTGTGTGTGTGTGTGTG
>CAAKHF010010783.1:0-19192 GCA_901007745.1 Hippocampus kuda
GGGGGGGGGGGGGGGGGGATTGGATTGCATTGTTCTGAGTTATGTTCTTATAACTTGTAAACAAACAGTGTTTTCCCTTCAGATCTATTTGGAGAAGAGAGGGACAGCCTGTATACGACCTGGACAAGCCTCCTTTATATACAGTTTACTACACAGATCGTGTACATTATTCAGCAGCATTCTGCACTTTGCTGACTTTGGTGCAGCAATGCAGTGTAGATGCAGCAGTCCGGGGCTGCTGCCTGCAATCTTCAAAAAGCAAAATAAAATGTCAGGAAACGACAGATAACTTGAGCCTGCTTTTCAAGATGCTTCCTGGTTATTTTCGACACATGTAAAAATGGGTTTCCCAATCAGCGCCCGAGTAGAGAGCACATTTTTCTGACATTCTGCTGTGGTTTTCAACTTTTTTAATTTTTAACACTTCAGAACAATACTTTATATGATAAAGTATTTCAAATACAACATTTTTCACAATAGTGTGACACATTTTTAGTCTTCTGTGATAGGTATCCAGTCCAGGTGAATGAGGCACCAACCACTGAATCTTCCAATCAATGTTGAACATTTCTAAATGAATGATCGACATAAACATACCACAAAGCACCAGACATGACATAGCAAATTTAAAAAATACAATTAAAAAAAAAAGTAATTTGTGCTCCCACTTTTACTATTATGTACTCACAAGTTCTTTGTGGGCATGAACTTGTACTTTCTACTACATCCTTTGCACAAAATTGTTACGCGAAGTAGTTGTTCGGGCACACGAAATAGCCGTCGCTCCTGTGGGTCACTTAAAACAAACTGCTACTGCGCGCACACACACACACACACACACACACACACACACACACACACACACACACACACACACACACACACACACACACACACACACACACACACACACACACACACACACACACACACACACACACACACACACACACACACAGTGTGAGTGCTTGTGCACAACCCTTCACCACAACTAAGCAACACAGTGGATAATTTTCCCCATGACACACCTTTGCAAACCTTTCAAGCAGGTTTTCACACGTTAAAAAGGTGGCCATTGTACCTGATGGGGTGACTGAATTGGATTTGTCCTCAGTAAGGCTCAACTGGGATTCTTCACGTTTGGAATCTTCATTTGTGAGGGCCGGCGTTTGGGCAGAGCTCATGGCAGGAGGGGGAGACACTGAAGGGGTGTCCAACACAACTTCCTCAACATGAGGAAACCTAGGAGCTGGGGCAGCAGTTTGGAAAAAAATGTCATAAACGTCAACATGTTTGTTCTTAAAAGGTTATGCTCCTCTGCACAGAGGCGGACAAAGTGTTTTTTCCCCAATGTATTAATGTCTTTTTACCTTCCTGTTTTTGTACTATAGCCTTCTGTAGGATACTTTTCATGGTCGTGTAAAGCTCCTCCACCGCTACATCTGCATTCACACGCATCAAAATACTTTTCCTGCCAGCGTTTCCAAACCATTCCTCAAGTTTAATCCAGTTATCCTGAAAAGATGTGATCCTAAAAGAGAAGAATAGATGTTGGACTGGAGATGCAAGGCGACAGCCAATCAAGTAACACAAGAAATAAGATATTTCATTACCTGTGTGGAATCTGCGCAATAAACAATCGCTTGTTGGCACCAGAAGTGTGTTTGCCTCCATCTTTACATGAAAGAAATTTCACACAATTCTTAACAATGTGGTGAAATCCAGTTGAAAGGTTGTTTAAAAAATATCTGCCTAGACAGTACTGTGCACAGGCATCATGTGAACTGAGAGGCAGACTGGTTTAACTGTAATTGAAAACCATTTTTTTTCGTGTCACATTTGAGTTTGTTTGTTCAATGTTTCTTTTTGTGACAGCAGACTACATCCTGGTTCATGGACCATGATCAACAGACAAAGTGAAGCTATTTATCCAGACTTTTTGGAATGGGTTCTTCCTTGGACAACGCACTACCTTCACAAAATCTGGGGAAATTATCTTTCTGCTTTCTGTCCTGTAATTTAATCTTTTACTATAGCAAAACAATACATTGAAAATGGTGTTTGTCAAAAACCTTTGCACAGTACTGTCCACTATTTTGCTGTATGACAAGGCCAAAATATTAAGAACCCTTCACTTCAGTGATTATTCGAAACATACCAGGGGAATTGACCGCCCGCTTGGCAACACACTGATCAGGAATATCCATCAGTACAGCCAAGTCCAGTGCTGGTGGCGGGGGCGGGGGCAGCGGAGGATTCGGATCAATGGCGAGGTCTATCTTTCTGCCCACTACTTCGTACCCGATGTCGAGCGAGGCAATGGCTGTCTCCAGAAGATGGGCCTGATCTATGTTGACCGGAAAGCCATCCAGGATCCAGCCCGACTCGAATGGAACCTGGCTGCTCACAAGATCGCAAATACTTCTATAGTGTGTGTGTTTCTGCAATTTTTTTCTCATGAGAATATTCTACCACTGAGTGCAATACAGTGATACCTGATAGCCTCCACTACAATGTCCACCAACAGCTCGTCGGGGATGACGTTGCCTTTGCTCAGCTCTTCTGCAGCAGCACTTCCCAGCAGTGCACGGATCGACAACTGGGATAAACGGAAAAGGCATGTGTTTTAAATGTGTTTTAAAGACACATTTGAATCTTGCATCTTGTCAGTAATTCCAGCAATTGCTTTTCTTACGTTTATGCGCGCTCTTTCCTCTTTGCGGTGCAGATCTGAAAAATAAAGGACAACAAAAACAATGACAAATTGCCGCTGCAGATTACAGCATTCTGACTAAAACTGTGTTAAGTGAATTAACAAATAACCCACCAGTATTCAGAATTGTGGCTACTTCATTCTCAGTTTCTTCATTTTCGTCTCTGACCTGCACATGTTTTTTTTTAAATAGTTACTGTTGAGGTCCTACATTCTAGTCTGGTCTGAGAGGTGAATCTTGACTCACCCTCTCTCTACTTTGGTGAGCGTTCAGCGCCTCCTCGACTAGCGTGTCCACTGATAGGACACATATTTTGAGTTCTACACAGAGAAGACAACAGGCTTACTTCGAAAGAAAAAAACCCCATAAGAAACACGATGTGTTCTTGTGCGCACAAGCACTGTTAGATTAACTGACATCATGTACCTTGAGCAATCTTCTTCAGGCAGGTGGTCTTGCCGGAGCAGAACTTGCCCAGGACACACGCCTTGAGCCTGTAGCCAGGAATTGCTGATGGGCTCGGTGGTGGGATCAAGCTCCTCATTCTCAAGAACACGTGTCTGAGAATCACGTTGAGGCTCGGCACAACTGGTGAACTGGCCTCCCCGGACTCCTCTGTCCATGTCCATTCTCCCACCATGTTCTAACACACACCACATGGTAACAACACAACAAAGTCCAATCAAAACTAAGGGTTCACTTGTCCCATGTACGGTCCCATTCTGTATACAGCTCAATAGATACACTGGGCACAAAATGTTCTCAATTTACTTGATCTTGAATTACAATGCCAAGAGTTTTTCCAAAATAAAATGTCTATTTTATTCAAATATTCACAAAAATGTCTAGATCTTTAGTAAGCACTTCTACTTTGCCAATGTAATCAAGCCACCTCACAGGTGTGGATTATCAAAATGCTGTAGACGTCTATAATAAAAGACCACTGTAAAATGTGCAGTTTTATCACACAGCACAATGCCACAGATGCTGCAAGTTTTGAGGGAGGATGCAATTGGCATTCTGACTGCAGTTGTTGCCCTTCAATTGAATATTCATTTTTGTACCACTGACCCTGTCCGTTTTGAAGAATCTAGTACAACAAGACATTTTTACAGTGGCCTTTTATTATGGGCAGCCTAATCATGCAATAATCATGCTGTTGAATCAGCAGCATGATAGTCAAACCTGTGCGGTGGATGAATTACTTCAGTAAAAGAGAAGTGCTCATTTATACAGATTAAAACAGGTATAGGAACAATAATTGAGGGCAATTAGGTTTTTGTATTCTTAGAAAGACTTAGATCAGGGGTGTCAAACTCATTTTTGTCGCGGGCCACATTGTAGTTACGGTTTCCCTCAGTGGGCCGTTATGACTGTGAATTTTGTAAAACCATATAAATGTTTAACCACCTCCAAATATTACATACTCAGCGAACAACAAGATGGATAACCAATTTTGACATCAGAAGTCAAGAATAATGGATTGTTCCAACATTGTAATTAGTACATTATACAGTATATGACAATTTGAAATTTTGGTTCAGACTTTAGCAAGCATCATGGAAGTTGACATGTTTGAATTGCTTTCGCGGGCCACATAAAATGATGTGGCGGGCCAGATCTGGCCCTCGGGCCTTGACTTTGACACCTATGACTTAGATCTTTGAGTTCAACTCATAAAAAAATATGAGCAAAAACATAAGTGTGACAATTATATTTTGGTTCGGTATAACTCACAACATATTCTTCGTAATCTTGACTGTTGAGTAGCTCCTGTTTCTGGAGCTCAACTGGATCGGGCGATGTGAGCCGCTGCTGCTCGTAAAGAGGGAGACCGTTTAACAGCAGTTCCTTCCATTCACGCATCAGCTTTGCTGGAATCAAACTGCAAATGGCACAGCCTTAACTTGAATACAATCCAAAATAATAGAAACAAAGTACAGTATATCACGCCACTGCTTTGTTTGCTCCTGTGAGGAATGCAATTACAATTGTCATACAACCAACAGGACATTATTATTTTTATCATTTCACTCCACCCTGTCCTGAAAGCACAACAAAAGGAGAAGTGGTGAAATGTGTGGGTGACAAATTGTAAATTTGGTCCCTTCATTATTTTTGCATGATGTGAATTTAATCTTGACAAGTGCGATATACAGTAAATTGCTGTTATTAATATTACTATGATTATTAAAGTCTGATGCAACATGTGTGGTGCGAACATATTACTTACTTTGTGGTGAGCAGGCGATATTCTCCAACCTTGGTGGCCAAGTCCACAATCTGCTCCAAAATTTCCTTACAGTTCTCAAAGTGCTTCTTGGATCTGTTTCGAGCGCACTCGGCAGCCATCTTCTTGCAGAATTCTAGCTCCAGTTCAATCTCCTCTGCCCGCTCCAACTGAGCTTGACGGGTCAACGCCTGAATCACAAAAGATGTCGCATGAGTGAAGGCGGCAGTTCAGAAAAAGTCAGATTTGACATCTCATCAAATTTACAGGACTGTAAAGCGTGCATCCTGTTGACACTCACCGCTTCCCTTTCTAGAGCTTCTCGGAATTCCTTCTCTCTCTGTTGCTGGAATTGCTGTTCTATCAGCAGGCGATTCTGCCGGAACGCATCTTTCTGCTTGCGCATCTGGAGTAGCTGCACTGCCAAACGCTTCTCTTGCTGAGTCTGGCCTGTCAGACACCTTACCAGCTGTTCTTCTCGCCATCTCTCCTGTAAGTGGGGGAGGAGGGTGGTTAGTTAGTTAGTAAACGTTACCAATGCCGTGTCTGTCTCACTTGACTCAATCAAGCTTACTGTATGTGACCCACCTCTTGAGCCACATGGGCTTTGAGCTGCTCGACCAGGCATCTGATTCGTCTCTTTTCTCTCTGCTCAGAAGCGGCAACATTTTCCTGCAACCTCCGGCGGATCTCTTGAATATACGCGCTGCTGGACTGGAGCATGAGCTCATTTTCACCTCCATTGGCCTGAGTGCTACCTCCAAGTGGAACATCGAGATCCCTAGTGAGAGCAAAGCGGTTCAAAAAACATTCAACAATACCAAGTTGAGTAATCCCCCATATATTTGAGGTTCAACCATCTATCCATCCATTTTCTGATCCGCTTATTCTCACATTTTTAGGGGAAATTACTGGTGTATGGCTCGTTCTCTATACACACCGCAGTAAACGGATTCCTAATATTTTTGTTACTCTATGAGAACAAATAAATCACGATCTGCAATGATAAATACAAACATTTCACACTGATGGAAAATAAAATGTTTCTCTCACCCTGAAGAGGAAGCCAAGCCTGAAGTGGTCAGCTTCTTCCTATTTATCTCAAACTCTGCAATTTCAGCTTGGACTATCTACATGGACAGAAGTATAGAGACACAACATATTAGTTTGATATCAATCACAGACTTGTAACTTTGAGCTCAAGGTCATGTCTTTGCAGGGCAAGTTAGTATAAAGTCTTAGAGCAGGAGACCGCATTGACCGGTCGTTACATTTATTTTAGCCTGTGAATGAAATACAATCCTTCTCAAAGGTTAAAGTATCTTAAATGCATCAAGGGGAAGAAATTTCATCTGTGCTGTATGTTACACATACAGTACATTTGACAATAAAGTTTATCCATTCCAATCCAATCCAGAAATCAAGTCTTTCTAGGGCAAGTCTGTCTCCTTCTGTGCATTTTTAGCTGGAGAGCAAGTACATTTCAAATTTTGGATCAGACCAAGTCTAGTCTCGAGTCTTCACACAGATAGCTGGGGCACAAGTCTAGTCTAGTTTTTGAGTTTGACATCAAGCCTAGACTCAAGTTTTTAAGACAGAGGCAATATCAAGTCTGAAGTCTTTACAGTAGGACGGTAATCAGACAGTACTATATGTGTGACTTTCACAGGCCATGTTGCTGGAGTAAGTGTCAAGTCTCATCTTCATTTTTTTGAAACCAAGAGCAACTCTAGTTGCTAACAAGTATTTGCAGGACAAGTTCAAGCGCGGTCTTAAGCTTTTTGAATTCTGACTAGCTTGCATGTGACTGTGACCTCTGCTTGCTGATCTTTGCGTTGCTGATGCTTGTGCCGCCTCATGTTGACGAACGAAGTGTAGGGGGGCGGTTTTGGCACCTGGACATCAGTGGACTGGTTTTGACTTGCCATGACATCACTGTATTTTGGACGAGAAAACTGCAAAACACACAGAATAATGTTGGGATATGGGGGGTGAGGGAGGTGTGGTGTGGGTTCTTATTTTAACTCTGTACTGCATTAAAGTCGATATCTGTGACACTGGGAGACAATCATGAGTTTTCTTCAGCACCTTCCTCATGTTTGTGGCTCTCTTCTCATCTTGATCTTTGAGTTGACTCTTCTTCTGGGCTGACTTGTCAAACTGAGGGCGTCTCTTCTCTATGTCTTGATTGACTTTCTGCAGCTTCAACTCTGCATCGCGTTTCTTCACCACAAGATTTAGACGCTACATGAAGAAGAAGAAATTCATGGATAGGATACATATTCAGGTTGTTTGGTAGAGGTCTCAGTTTAACAGGGTGTTGCACGAATGAAGCTCATCACACTTACATCAGAGAAGATTTTGTGACCTTTTTTATGCAGGGCATTAGGTTGCATGATTTCGGATTTCCTCTTTCTTTGCTTTTCTAGTGAGACGTAGAGCTGATAAAGAAGATGTGTGGCAGCACCAGGCTTCTCCTGCATCACTCCTTGAGCTGTGGTCAAGTCGAAGGAGATGCCCAGCCGATGGAGAGTTGGCTCAAGGCGTGTGAAATTGTTCAGTTTGGAGGTGGAGGTGCTGTGGGCATTTTTTTCCCCCCAGATTAAAACACAGAACTATACAAGCAAAAGCAAGCAATTTTGAGAATTTGGTGGAAAAAAAGAGGAGAAAATAAATGAACTTACTCTGTTTTCATAAAGACACTGACATCATTAATCATTTGATATTTTTGTAAAACTTCTCCAATGAGGTAACCACTGGAGAAATCCTTCGCAAAGTTCTTTGGTTCTGAAAGGATGAACATGTGTAAACATTCACGGTAAATCAGATGGCTAACAACAAAAGACTGAGAACTGAAGACTGTTACAAAAAATTAGACCAAGATAAATAGGTTCACCGAAAATGTGACAAACCTTTCTACCAGACTCTAATTTAATGAGTTACACCTATCGGGAGGCGTCTAAAAAAATAATATGTACAGTATAGCTATTATTTAGTCAAATATTTCGCTTGAACGCCCTTTCGCCTGTGAGGATGAATCATTTTGCCTCAACACAGAAGGTTTGAAGAGGAATTCATTTATTGCACGAAAGTCACCATCAGTCAGGATTAGCATAAATGTGTTAGCACACAGGTAACTGCCAATTCATACATCAGTCGTACATACCGACAATCTTTGTCAGGCGAAGCTCCTCGTTGAGCCATTTGCACAATATGTCCGACATATTTTTCTTTTGAACACTTGTCTCTCTTTAGTCTAGCAAAGTAGGTTCTCTACCGCTTCTTTTTCCAACGCCCTATTGGCGGTCGTTTGGAACTCTTCCCACCAACGAGACAGAAAACAATCTTATAGACATTGACGTCATCTAGTGTCGGTCGACCGCAAGCAAACAGACGCGTAAAAGCGGCGTTGCTATGGTAACTTCAAAAAGTTCAATAAAGTCAGCAACCGATTGGCACATTCGGAGTTGCAGGTCCAATAACTCCAAAATGCAACGTCAGTGCAACACAAACGATAGCATTTTCCAATCGCTGTAAGGTAGCCGAACTATCTCAGTGTCTGGAAAAAAAGTACTTCGTTGCCAATTACGCCGCCACATTTTATATCAAATCTATAATAACGCCTATTAAATAAACGCTTGCATGAGGGAAAAAAAATCAAAAAGGGACTTAAATGAAAAATTGAAGACAAGCAAAGCGACTCGGAGGTCTCGTCACTATGGATACTCGACAACAATTTGAGTGATGTGCAGGATGAGGCCGCCTGTCCCTGGATGCATTGTACACGTATGCGCTTAACCCTGGAGAACCCAAGAACCCTTTTCTTCTTTGGAAAACAATGAATTATACATTAAATGACTGCTATATGTTCACTGAACACCAAAATATATGTTTTTTCAAATATTCAATGCTTTAATCCTAATTTAGGATTAGGGCCAAATTTGACCCTTTGGGATTTAAGGGTAGCATTTGAGTAGCAGAATTTATAGGGGCCAAATTTGACCCCGTGGGTTCTCCAGGGTTAAAACATCGTCGAGGGGGATGAAGCCTTCTCACTGATCTACAATCAGTTATTATTCGCAAAACAATAGGGACAACAGGGACATACATGCTTTTTATGGTTTTTGCAGCCATTGTTCAAGGACGTGCAACACCGCCCCCAAAAAACAAATACATAAAGGAAAAACAAATAAGTAGCCAGACAAATTATTGTTATTTAATTTTTTAATTGTTTTTGATTGAGTAACATTTCAGCTTGGTGTTAACATGAAGCATTTGTTCAGGAAAAAAATCCACATGATTTTCAAATTCTATATGCTTACTCTGCCTTGCAATCATCTTCAGGAATTACAAACTTGAAAATAATATTCTCTGAAAGATCATAGAATTTAAAGCATTTCAATAATTTGAGTATTTATTGATGCACATTTACTGTAGCCATTAAATCATGCATAGCATTAGTCAGTGTTAGTTTTTTTAAAGCCAGAGTCTCAAACTGTGATCTTGTATTGTTTGCTTATTCAACATGCATTTATAAATCAGGAAGAGCGGCGGGAGCAAACTACCCTGATATCATCTACACAACCAGTTTTCTGCTTTACTTGAGACCACATCAGCATCTGGAAATGTGACACAATGCTGTGAAAGCACACTAAGGCTAAGCTATCATTGGAAGACAATCACTATATACTATACATGACAAACAGTAAGATCTGTTGGTTAAATTGTATATGATACATTTCCTATCTAAGAGAGCAAAGGGATACATATCCACCACATTGTTTAGTATAAAATGTTATTTGTTGACACAAATAAAATCTAAGAGCATGCCCTGCCTCATTGGAGATGAGG
Organism: Hippocampus kuda; assembly: GCA_901007745.1. NCBI lineage: Eukaryota > Metazoa > Chordata > Actinopteri > Syngnathiformes > Syngnathidae > Hippocampus > Hippocampus kuda. The sequence continues at coordinate 9,796 of CAAKHF010010783.1, forward strand.
CTTTAAAGGATGAAAAACAATGTGCAGCTTCGTTTAAATCCTCAAAACTATATCTTCTGTTTCATTTGATCTCATATCGGCTTGGACAGTCATTTGACGATCCACTGTAGCTTTTGGATTGAATCCAGTCAATCGGCATTGTATTTAAAACAAAACAACAGACATTTCCCCCCAGTAGTCAAAAGAAAGGACCACCTGAGAAGTAGACCAGCAAAGTTATCCAGTCCCACCCACGTTATTTTTGCCACCATCCCTGTCACAGTAGTTTTACTTAAAGCTTGTCAGCTGTAGGCACTGAGAAACTTGACTTGGAAATGAGCATAAATTTCCTACTTTACATCTATGCAAATGAATATCAACCTGATTAATAAAGCATGACACAATCTGTGGAAAGGTATCATAACATGAGAGAAATATGGAGATGGCAAAGCTCTCCAAAGGGAAATAAAAGCAAATGCTTTATAAAAACAACAATAATATGCTGTTACTAGGGTCTCAAACATTATTGATGTGTTCTGAGTTACAGTCATTTTACATAATGGATCAAATCTGATTGAGTGGCAAGGCAATTTGTGAAATGTGACACGGTGCAAATGACTGGAAGCATTATAATTATATTTGAAACTCGAACACTATGATTGACACCCCAAGTTACTCTATAAATAAAGATGTATTGTATTCTCAATATTAAAATGGAAAGTTGCTGACGAGCAGGTAACATACTACATGTGACGTAAAAAGAAAAACTGGCCTGTGAAATATTTACAAAACAACTCGATTAAACAAGACGATTGTAAACAATTAAAAGTAACACGATAGCATTTGTTCAGTACATGATATTGAATACATTCTAGCTTATATCATCCGTGTCATCGTCCAGACAATTCCAGAGTGTAAAATGCATCACCTTCTGAATGTGTGTAAAACAATGACTTATTCAAAGTGCATAGCATATCATCTCATGAGGGGGCGACTCAAAAGACAATAAAGGGACATGTTCCGTTCATACAAAACATAAAAATAAGTCTTCCTTTTGTAGTGTTTCAACAAATACTTAGGGAAATGTTTGGTTTGGAAATGACTTTCATTCATCATCATCTAGTGTTTTGAAACTCACATCACAACGGGTCAAACAAAAAAAAAAAAAAAGCTAAAAGCTGCAACTCTGAAATAACGTCAGCACTGAATGCCCAGTCATGAAGAAAGCCAATAGATTTTCCAGATTTCCTCAAAGAGTGGCCTCAGCTCTGAAAGAAGCCGTGCCAGATGCCATCCACTTGAATACAGTATACAGACTACTTTTTTTTAATAGCATCATGGATTTTTTTCCCCCCTTTACTTTGACTGACCCATTATATGTCATGGTAGATTAACGCCAACACACCACGTGAGCTCTGGTGTAAAATGACATAATGAGTAAATCCATGCTTCTGGCCACTATATGAGGAAATAGTACGGATCACATTTCAGCCTCGTGTTTTCCTTTTGTTTCTCAAACATCATATTTTCGGCTTGCTTTCAAACTGCTACATCAAATGATGATATGATGTTTTGGCCTGATGGGTGAAGCTTTTTGCAGTTTGATAAATGTCACTGGTAACGTGAATGTAAAAGGGTGAGGCCAACCTCTTGGCCGAGCAGCTTCTAATGAGAGGATATCATGGTTTTGCAGAGGACAGCAGGTTGGTGAGCCAGCCTGCTGCAGAAGTAGAGAGTGGACGTTTCTCTTTGCCGTGCTCCTCTGACTCGCCGTCAGGGAGGAGGAACTGAGTGGAAGCCACGGAAGTGGGCGAGCCCAAGCACGGTGCCAGGCAGTCCCGCTCCTCAGCCTCCCCGGGCGAGTCCAAATTCCAAGAGCTTTGGGGTTTGTAGCCTCCGGAGCAAGCAGCTTGGGGATCTTGGGAGGACTGCGCTGGAACCGGGTGCGAGTTGTCACTTGCAGGTTGCCTCTGGGGGCGGTAACCACCTCCACTGGCAGCCATTTCGACCTCAGAGGAACCTTGTTGATCCGTGTGGAAGACCAGCGATGACCCTGAAGTTTGAATTCCTGTGTAGGTCACATCAGTTTGCCCAGAGTCCATTGAGGACGAAGACGAGTCCAAAGAGTCTGGGTAGCGTGGCCTAATGGGGCGCTCGTCAATCATTTGGTTGTAGTAGCGTAATGACGTTGGCTCATCCGTGTCGACTGGCTCGCTTCCGATCTGATCTTCTTCCTCCTCATCCTCTTCGGGAATGACGACCAACGCTTCTTTAAGGGAGTCTAATTCGGGCTTTCCTATAACATGGACCACGTTGTGAGGCGATGGCCTCACATCCAGTGGACCCTGTCGAGTTCAATCAATGATCAAAGATGTCAATGAGATACAGGATAGTTTACACAAAAGGGAAAAAAAAACATATCCTGCAAAATCCCAATATTAGAACTGCAGCAGAAATTGTCATGAAAGATCATCAAGTTTGCTCCGGGAAAAGATCCAGTTTTACTGAATGAAACTTTAAAATATGAGTTAATTTATCTATCTACGCCAGCAACCTATAGTGATCGTCCGAACTATTAAATGCTCTTCAACGAGATGCAAAATGTACAATTATCCCGGGTATCCATTTGTTGCCATTCAAACAACAGAATAATTCTGTTGGTGGTGGTAAAATATGTGCCTTGGCTCAAAAAACATTAGGAAACATTGATTTACAAGGTATTGGTCTAATTGCTATAATGGTCAGACATTATACTTACACGTACCTGCGTCCTAGTCCAGTCATCGCTCAATTTGGGTTGCGGTATGTCTGGATAGAAGGCCATCTTCACCCTGATGAGAACAAAATGGAAAATGTTAATGCGCAGCACGCATTGAATATGTCACCTGAATATCAATATTCAGGTCACATGCTCAAATAAAAGGCGCTCCAGGCAAGAAAGCTGACTCACCATTTCCGTTTCTTATAACAAAGGAAGGTGACAATGGACAGCAATAAAGCGACAGCTCCCAGAGTTGCCAGTATTTCCAGGATCAGCCAATCAGCTTGAAGGAAGAGAACAAAGGAGAAATTGTTGCCCGCGGATATTTACAGGTCGTGAAAAATAAAATAAAATAAAATACATACCTAACTGCTCTACTGTGATGGAAATTGTGGCGCCGGTGTCCTCGCCTGCTGAATTGTACGTTTTGACCGTGAATTTGTAGGAGCCCTCGGAAAGACCCTTCACTGTGTACTTCCTGCTTCCTTCTCCCGACAGATTGGCTGCAGGGATGGGCAGGATGGGAAACAACGGTGGAAAGAAAGAGCACGAGACGTAGCAGTAATGTTGCCGCACTCAAACACCGCAAAACCGTTAGAAGAGGCCAATACGTACCGAGTAGCACGAGCTGGGAGTCATTGTTGAGGTAAATGTTGTAACCCAAGATGTATCCTCTCCTGCTAGCCTGCGGCATGGCTTCCCACGTCAAGAGAACATCCGAGTCCTGCTGATTGATGAACAGGTGGGGGACGGCTCTGGAGGGAGCTTGGGGGAGGGGAAGGTATGAAGGTGGTTTGAAATTCATAAATATTTTCGAAAAGGACTGCTGCTTCTGTTTCCAAAAAGGTTCGTCCTACTTACGCAGTTCCTTCATGTAGCCCTGCCAGTACTGCAGCAGCTCTGAGGAGCAACTAAACAGGGAGATGTTGTACTTCACGCCTGGCTGGAAGTTGGCTGATGAAGGGATGAGAGTCACTTGTAGTCAATCCGATTTAGGAATTCACGCTTGCAAGGTGAATCCAGGTTGATTTCGCTCAAAGTACCTGACTCAATGGACGTATTTGTGGTTCCCATTGCCACCTTGACCCACTCCACATGGCAGTCTTGCTGGCAGAGGGCGTCATGCCACTCAATGACATAACCGCAGCTTGAGTTGGTGTCATCCTGCCAGACCAGGGGGAAACCTCTGTCCATATAAACCACCCTGGACTCAGCAATTTGACTCTGATCTGAAAAGAATGAAAATAAAAAATAAAAAACGTTTTAAATGCAGAAATAGTATGAGGCTCTCTCGTAGCAAAATGCGTGAGGATATGAGAATATGTTGGTGGAAATGAAGCTTTTTTTTAAATTTCATTTGCCTTTGACATGAAGTTACTCAGATATTCAGAATCCAAATTATGTCAAAAGTTTTAAAACACCAAATATCAATAAACACCTCTTGGACTGTAATCTAAAGAAATAGTATCTCTCTTGGAACTGAACGCATTCGATTGCTAAAGTGTAACTACTGTTTTGGCTGTTTATGCATACAAGTTAAGTCTGTACACATACTGCATGAAGACACTGCACCCTCCTCACTACGACATACCTGAGATGCGTAGAGGTATAATTACACTTGCGGGCAGTGAATCCCCTGCAGCGTTCTTGGCAATGACAGCTGCCATGACTTGGTTGTCATTGGTGAAGGCGGAGATTCGAGTGAGGTTGATTGGCAGCATAAAAGTGTCAGGAGGAAGCATTTCAGTGTGCTGCAGGTTCTCTTTGGGGCTCCAGAGCGTCACTTCGTAAGATGTGATCTGACCGTGGCTTTCTCGGGATGTCAGAGGCTAAAGAGGAGAAGGTTGTGCAAGAGGAAGAAAGATTTATGTTAATATCCCATTTCAGGCGATTATGGAATCGAAACCTGGTTCCCGGCTCCAGGACTAATTAATACCGCTACACATACAGTATGTCTGGCAATAGAAAGTAACCATACGGTCCAGGAAAAATAAAGAAGTAAAAATGACATCACAATGTATAATATCATAACTCATTGAGTTCAATGATATTCATATGTCAGAAATAAATAAAATAAAAATCACCTTCCAAATAATCTGACCAGAGTTGTCACTGTTGATATGCATCCACACATCAGGCTGATCTGGAACTGTGATGAAAATGTAAATGACGGTTAGCAAGTTCACACCTTGAATCGTCAAAATTGTTTTCATGTCATCAAATAGCAATCCAAAAACATGAAAATACAGTGAAATGATGATTCATTTTATTTTGAAATTTGGATTGAACAGTACATAAAAGGGATTCAAACCATATATCCATCCTTACCGTCCATATTTGTTTTGATAGAAATGGGCTGGCTCCAATTTCCCCATTTCCAGAAATTCCGCTGGGCGCCACAGCGGACTTTAAAGGTGTACTCTTCATTTGGATAAAGTTTCAAAAGCTGTACCGCCGTCAGACCGACGCCCGTGAAGGTGCGCTGGACACGTACAACATTTTTACCAAATGTGAGCCCATGATGTTGAACATGAAAAGAAGCAACGGTGTTCTAACATGTGCAAAGAAAGTAACTGACCTTTGTTTTGTTGTCGTGAGACCTGATCTCTACCTGGCAAACAAGCGGCAGGGAATCGTAGCTGTCATATTGCCACTTCCACAGCAAGGTGGCATTCCAAGCATTGACGACAGCGTTCAGGTTTTCAGGTGCCACTGGGCGCACTGTGATGAAAAAACACAGAGCAATCAAGAACAAATACTTTCGACACAGTACATTTATATTCTATGCTCGGAATTTTGAGCGTTAAAAATGAATGTGTGTGTTCCGCGATGAAGTGGGGCTGAGCCACTCACCTCTGTGGCGAATTTCAGCTGAATCCAACACGCTGTCCTGGCCGAGATGATTCACAGCTTCCAGCGTCCAATTACTCTCCCAGTGTGCCATACTACATGTTCTCAGATTTTCTACCGAGTTGGCCTCCTCACATTTCCTATATATAAAAAAAAAAAGATAATCATATTAGACTGTGAACTGGCATTTGTTTGAGACAAAATAATCTCCATTTTGGAGGTCAAAGCCACTGTTCCTCTCAGCTGGATGCACTGCTTAGATTTTGACGTGTCCAATAGCACACGCAAAGTACCTTTTGTTGAGCGAGTAGATCGTTCTCCGTTTGCCGTACAGTCGCGTGTCTCGCACTTCTTTCCACTGGCATACGGCCGACGTCAAATCTTGAGTCTCGCAATGAAAATCACTGAGCATAGGAGGATCTGGGGAAATAATAAGTATGAAGTAGCAATGTGACAAGAGGAACCAAAAAATGACGTCAATCACGTCAACCAGAGTATGATGCGCCAAGAGTTTTGAAAATTCGGTTGCAGAAAAATCGATTTTTTTTTGTGTGTGTGTGTTGGGAAAAAATGGCTTTTGGGGGTTATCGGCCAAGAAAATCTGGCCCCAAAACACCTTCCAATTGGAGTAAAATGGCATACAGTAATCCATCGTTTTCTGCGGTTAATGGGGACCTGGGACCGCCCGCGCAAGGTGAAAACCGCGAAGTAGGGTTTGTTATTGATTGTTACTGATTAAAATGCTACAAATACATTGATACAAAAACGTCAAACTGCCACATCAAATTCTGGCGATATAAAACAACACGTTATACATTAATACTAAAGCGATGAGATTAATGATTTAACTGGAAAACAACAATATACAGTTTTTGATAAAGCAATGGGTTGATTTTCAACAACTACATCCTATTAGGACAAACTTAAATTGAAGCATTAAACTTACATGCAACAAAGACCACGGCCCCCATAATTTTGGTCTTTTCGCTGTCCTTGCAGATGACATTGGTCCCCGTCCTGTTTGACGGAGGCTGGTGAGTTACTGTGATGCTGTAACTCCGCCGACTCAACCGCGTGGCGTTCATGGCCGTGTTGCCGTAATGCACTGAACCGAAGAGCAACCCTTCCGCCATAATGCAGCAGAACGTGGTGTTGTCCCCCGCGTGCACAATTCTATCCTGGGGGTACATCTGGAACTTCACTTTGGTAGGCAGATCGTTTCCTGAAGAAAGAAAAATAATTGGAGGAAGAGGATCACGTAAGGGCGGAAAGATATCGATAGACAGAATACTTTGGTCTGTTCATAATATTAAAGCAGGTTAACCTTGGAGGATCTGTTCGCCGCTCCATTCACTCGTCACCGTACCCTCTCTGGAGCGGATTCGGACAGACAACGAGGTACATTCGAGAGGTTCTGCTGAGGTCCAATTCCACTCGTACCGACCAGTCGTCAGGTTGAGAGTCGCATGTAGCGAGTCCTAAAACATTACACCATCTATGTATATTTCCTTATTCATTTGAGAAAAATCAGATGCACGCTCTTTATTTCTTCATGCATTGAAGAGGTATCGGATCAGGACTCGGTATCGGGAGATGCTTAAAACCAAAGACTCAAAAGACCCAAAAAGCGTGATCGGGACATCCCGATTTTCAACGCCATTTTAGAAGGAGACTCTGGCTACATAATTCAAAATAAGAGTAAAGAAAAAGAGAATGCCCCTCACATAGAAGACAGTTTCATTGAGTTCCGTTCTGAGGATCATGACATCGAACATGTTGGCGCTGCCTCCCAGCCAGGAAATGGATATTTGTTGCATGTACATGTCTGGTGTCAGTTTTACCTGCTGTGGTACGGTCAGCTCTGAAAGGAAACATAAGCAAACACAGGAAACACTGAATCCTTTGCTTCTATTGCACAAGTTCGGGCCAATGTGCGTGTCGTGTGGAGAGCCGATATTTCAAAAGAATGGTGAAATAAGGATGGAAGATTCCTACCATTTTGGGCATGAGTGTGTACCACAAAGAGGAGACAACCGATGAGCCGGACAGGCCAGCAGCTGGTTTGTAACTGAGGCATGGCGAGTGACTGCTTGTGGTCTGTTCCACTATGACAGCACCATGCTGTTGGCAGAGCACCCTGTGAGAGCATAAAAAAAAAAAAAAAATCACAAACACAGACTCCAGTGAAGTCATTTTCTGTATATACAACTACTGTAGCTAGTTTGTTTTGAATGAGCAGCAAGTCTGAGAAACGACCGCCTGTTTTTTTCCCGCACGTCAACTCTTTATCTTGCCCTAACTGGAAAAGCCAACCCTTAACAGCACAAGTACCAACCTGAAAAAACAACGAAGCCAATGCACAAAAATACACAGGCCACAACATTTGCACACTTGCCCGAGAAGCTCTCTGTCCAAAATTATTTAGCACAGACCTCCACCAAGGTCAAACAATCCGAAGCATATCTACGTCCTCCTTCAACCACATATAAATAAATAAAGATGTGCCAAGTGATATTGTTGGACTCCAGTCCAGAAGGTGGCGGCATTTCACAGTACTGTATGTTCTTTTCCTCACAGGTCTAGCTACTGGATATGGTGCTGCCCTACTTGGCCCCAATGCAAGCCATAAAACACGTTAAAAATATGTTGCTGGATAATATACGCACCATTAATTTAGCTACACCAAAATGGAATGGGTTATTGTTATTACAAAGGCAGTGTTGAATGGGTTTATCATATGCCAATGCAACATCCATGTCCGGAGTTTCGTGGAAATCGCAACATTGCTTTGCGTAATGCTGCAAACTATTTATAACGATGCATTCAACTATAATGTTGTGAGATTCACGCTTGAAGATAATTCCTCACAATCTGTGTTCTCACACCGAGTGATACTATCTGAGAGGTATTAAGCTAAGATACAGTGGTATCATGATTTAAGAGTGTAATTTGTTCCATGACCGGGCTTGTAACTGAATTTACTAACATATCAAATTAATTTACTCACTGAAAAGGTTATCAGTTCCCTCCACACAAAAACATATTTTTAATCCAGAAAAACACCACATGTTGCATGCATCAGCTTTTTGAACGTCAGAGTATCGGTCGTCTTTTTTTCCAAAATTCCACAAGCATCTTTAGCTCACGCGTTACATGGTCCAAAGAAGAAAAAAAAAAAGGTTTGCATAGTTCAAGAAGCATGAACTAGAACTCCTCCACTCCAAAAAAAAAAAAAAAAAAAAAGGGCAAAACGATTTTTTTTCCCCACAAGACTGCATGTACTGTAAATCAAGTTTGACACAGTCAAAGATGCGTGCCAGTTTGGTGGAATTCATGTCAACAAGTGCTTAAAAATGCACTAAAACAAGACAAGGGCCAACTCAGTCCTGCTGAAAAAGGGAGTATAACCAAGTTGGTGCTAAAGTCAACACTCCCGATGAAAAGAAGCACAGGTGAGGATGACATAATATAAAGAAAGCCATGAACTCGACGAACCTGCGTGCTTGTGAAAACCTATTCTCGGATTCGTTGTGTTCAACTGTCACACAAGGTGCTACAGTTTCCGAAATGGACAAGCTTGGACATGTACCATAAAAGCTTTAAATCCAAGCACGGGTACTACTTAATCCATTATTGCGACACACACCATGCCTGCACTTGAAATTAAAATGATGGGTTTGTCATTTATTCCATTTGAAATGTTCCAGTGTATTTGGTTTGGAAAAAAGCAGCACCTCCCGATAAAATTCTACGGCATAGGTTCCGATACAGTTGTCGGGTCTCATAAATAAACTCAGTGTCGTCCCC
>CAAKHF010010784.1:11519-23804 GCA_901007745.1 Hippocampus kuda
ACTGCATATAATATGAATGTGAGTGAGAATGTTTTTTTTTTTTTTTTTTTGTCAAGACAGTACTTATAAGCGTTCACGAGAGGCATTAAGTTTGAAAGTGACAATGAAGTCAAAAGTTTTGCGAGTGACTGGTTGAGACATCAGTCCAAAGATTTTGACGCTGACGGAATACGGAAGATTGTGCACAGATGGGAAAAGTGTGTGTGGTAGTGCTGGGAGACGATGTTGAATTTAAAAAAAAAAAGAAAAAAAAGTAAGCTTCGATTTGTATTCGAGGCTCTTGTACTGAAAAATTCACCTTATTTATTGAATGACCCTCGTACAGAAGGAGATTTGAAGAACTCTTAAGCCTCCAAACACACAGAATAGTGTAGTTGGGTCTCATTATGTTATGTTAGTTTATTTCTGGACTCGAGAGTTTGCATGTGTGTCTCTGTGTCTGCGCGTGTGCCACGTTAGCCTAACACTTGTATCTATTTTAACATCTCTTTAAAAAAAAAAGAGGAAATGGGTGTCACACAAGCAGTGAACTTGTGCTCTTCTTCCTCGTCTGACAGCTCAGAGGAAGCTAATGCTGTGACTGACTCTTGAAGCTTTGTGGCTTTTTTTTAAATTAGAAATTACTTCAAAAAATGTCTTTATTTCTTGTGTTTGTTGGTATAGAAGTGTTCACCTTAACATCGTTTGCATAATCGTCCAAAATGATATTTTGTGCGTTGCAACGGCTTTCTTGCAAATTGTCAGTTACATGATCAACCTGAACTATGTCTAATTACGCATACTATTATACAGGCTTTCGGTTGTATTTGTCTGCTGAGTGTGAAACTCGCAAAGAAAACAAGAATAAAGTTTTAATTAATTTGCTTAGTATATAGGAGTGAAAGTCATTCAACTAAAAATTATTCTTTATCAATTGCCTGCTTACTGGATTCAAATATTATGTTTATGACTACACTTTTTGGTTAATTCAGCCAACTTCCTCATGGAAAACAAGAAGCTTCTGCACATTTTTTGCATCACGGTTCATGCGATATGGATGCACAATTATTGCAAGAATCAGGAAGATACTTTGCAGACTTTTACTGTGCAGCTCACAGTGATACAGGAGGCTGCCAAACAGGAAGTATGACACAACCAAAACAGTGATGAGAATGGCACGCGTGCTATGCAAGTTTACGTGCATTTTAGGCAGAAAAAAAGAGCAGCGCTGGCCTCAGTACATTGACCACGCACCAGCCATAAAACACAAATAGAATTACACTTGAAAGTGTATAGTGGTCATAAAAAATATTTTCTTTTGTAAATATTGTTATTTTACATTAGTGCTGCCAAGTTCACATCTATTGCCCCACCCCCTCCTGTCATGTTCCGCGCTGCCTTGTGGTTTTGCTTTGTTTTTCCCGAGCACCAGCTGGAGAGTTGGGCGTGACCATTCGGCGGTGCACCTGCCTCTCGTCGTGCAATCGAGCGCCTGTGTATCTAAGGAGTAAGGACTGCCACGATGAGATCGAGCCTCCTTGTCGGATTCTCGCTCTTGCTCGCTCTTATTGTCGAAGTGCCGTTTTCTAGACTCCTTCCTCTTGTTCGTAGTCGTTTACTCGTCATAGTTTTGGTTTTTTTTGTACGTGTTTATCTTGTCGCTGTATCACGTCTCTTTTGGTTTTCTTGCTCGTGTAATTGAACTTTTTTCATTCCGTTTAGGGTTTGTAGTTTTACCTTGCTTTTTGTTCCGCGATTAGCTCTTCCCGGTTTTTGCCGCGAGTGATTTTTACGTTTTCGGTATCTCGCTTTTCTATAAAAAAAAAATTTCCGCGTCATTAACCTAAATCTGCGTTTGTGGGATTCCACTTCCTACTGGTCTGTGTTCGAACCGTATCACCCTCACATGCACTTGTTTCTTTTTCGTTCTATTGTGCGTTTAAACCCGTGTTTTCTGGTTGATATTCTGAATAAAACTGAGTGTCTTTCTGTAATGTTGTTTTGAATTGGTATCAATGATGAATGAAACAACAGTTCATCCACACTTTAATGTGAATTTGCTGCGGGCACGGTAGCTCAAAACTGAACCGCAGACCAGAATTTTGGACAGCCTTGTATTCAGAAAAGTTTGCTTAACAAATTAGCTGAACTGACAAACGCAGGCGTCATTTACTTTTGTTTCATCATAATATTCACCAAGCGAGCATATGTCTGTATAAACTGATCCGAGTCCATCATTATGTGGGTGATAAATTGATTAATCGGCTGAAACAAAAATAAAATTAATTTTTAAAGTCCTCGATAAATAAAGTTGAGTTGTATTTCAGTTTATTTTGTATTGTAATCTGAGTATGTGAATTAATTATATAAATCATGCTTATTTGATATCATCTATTTATTAATTTGCCATTTATTCCATGCATAATTTGGGACAAAATCTTTTACATCGCTAATTCATCGCTATCTATCAGATCGTCTTCAGATCTCTATCCCTTCTCGCTCACTCAGGTCTTCATCCTCCCTCCATCTCTCTGTACCCTCTGCCCGTCTCAGCACAATGGGGTGCAGAGCCTTCAGCCGCTCTGCCCCCAAACTCTGGAACTCACTTCCACCCAATATTCGCAACATTGACTCCCTTCCCACATTCAAAACCCAGCTCAAAACTCACCTTTTCAGACTGGCCTATTCTACCTAAATTTCATCTTTTATTTTTAATTTTATCTGTGGTTTTATTTGTTCATTGTTTGCTCTGTTTACTGCTGTTTGTAAAGTGTCCTTGAGTGTTGTGAAAGGCGCTTCAAATAAAATGTATAATTATCATTATTATTATTATTATTCAGTGAAACTGGTGTCAATGTCTACAGATTCTATGAGAAAGCCATTCCTGATTCAAGTGAGTCGACAGGATCATGTCGATAGCAGAAACGAAAAACATGCCTTATGTGCGATGTTCACGACAATGTAGATTTTCTCCAATACTGAAGTGTAATAATTAAGGGTTAATTTAAGTGTAATGGTTAGGTCAACAAATTGTAGTTCCAGTACAAGCAATGCACTGCGCTTTTATTCACAAAGTGTAGTATTTACCGTGCTATTCCAGTGCCGTTTTATAATTCTGTGATTGTAATGTTATCGAACCCAGTTATTTTCTTGGGAGTTGTATAGATTTGCATTTAAATAGCATTTGAAGACCTCATTGAGAACCATTTCGTTAAAAGTTGGATTGTCCCCAAATTAATTGCTCTCAATTGCTTAGTACATATTTCCCTAGAATGCACCCCCCCCCCCTCCAAAATATATTTTTTTCTTCATGGAACAACATATTGAAAAAATAATAATTTCACAAAACAGTTGTTCCTTTTGTTTCTGAGTATACACACTTTTATTTTCTATTTTTTCCAAAATTATTGACAGTTAACGTCATCTTTAAAATAAAAGCTTGGTTTCCATTTTTCACATTTCTAAAAAGGTTGTAGGATCTTTGTGTTGTTCTGTCAGTTTTTGCAATCACATGCTCCAATATGTTTCAAACTAAAATATTGTACTTTTCAAATACTCCCACCGACAGTGTACAGGAATTCCTATCCAGTACTGTACATACTATTACTGTACTTGGAATAACTAGGCAGCTGTGTTGTCCTGTGTTACTTGGCTACGTTTTAATTCACACATCAGAAGCTCTGAACAATGCGGCTGGCTATTAAGCTATATTCACATCCCATTACGATAACAACCGTTATAGTATGGTCCTGTTCTATGTTTTTATTCAAACAGAATGAATAGAAATCTTATTGCTCTGCATTTATTCCAGTCGACATCCTCATGCTTTTGGATTTGTTAGTCAGGCATATGTGACTTAAATAATACTCAAATGATGAAGTAACATTTTTAAGCACCAAGAGTCAGTAAGAATTTATGAGAAAAACAAATTCACACTTACAAGAATGAGGAAGATGCTTGCTGCCTCAGGCTCACCGTTATGCCGAAGACTGCCTGACAGGAAGTATGAGTCAACCACTGGGTTGAAGAGAATACGGCAACTTCTCTGCCCCTGCAATACCTTAGTAGCGTTGTGGATAGACAGACAGTCTCAGATAGCTAACTTGCATTGAAGATTCCTGTTGACCTTTTGAAACACCCCCTACCCCCTGCCCCTTTTATTTATTTACACATATTTGTCTATTTGAGTTTAAAGACTAAAATAATGAACAGAAAATGAACATTGCAAAACGATTTATTTATTTAACCGTTACTTAACCAGATATAAGCTTGTTCAGGTATAAAATCTCTTTTTCAAAAGTATCCTCGCTCGGAGGCAGCAGAAAATGACCAAAAAAAATAGTATCATGTTGATCTGTTTTTCGCGCAATAAAAATAGAAAGTTCATCCTTTTTTCTCCTATGAATTTTTACACAATAGAAAAATAAAAGTGTTCCTCACATATAAAGAAATGAGCAGCAGAATCAACCACTGCACATAATATAGTACAGTGACGAAACAGACGAATCTCCGAATGAATCATATGTGGAGTGCCGAGTCCCTCTGCTGGATGAATTAAGCACTACATCAGAAAACAGCTGCCATGGGCTTCTTTGTGCACCAAGAATTGCAATCTCCCAATGTGTTCTCTGTCGGTGGGAAAACAGGATTCGACAGGGTCCCGTACCCGCCACAACGGAGTACATCTTTCTTATGATAAGTATGTCTTTACTGACCTGAATTGAGGCCAGCGAGTTCTGGACTTCTTTGGAATTTGTTCTAGGTTCTTTTACAACCTCCTGGATGAGTCGTCATTGCACTCTTGGGAGTAATTTAAGCTGGTCGAACACTCCTGTGAATATTTATCACTATTGCCAGTTTTCTCCATTTGTGGAAACTTGACTTTGTTTGACAGATTCTAGTTATGTGATTTCTTGATTCAACAAATGTGGTGCTAGAGTGTTGCCGATGAAATTGAACTCAGCTTTCCTGAAACTGTCGTTACTCACAGTTTACTTTGTGATTTAACAAGGGGGGAGGGCGGGAATTACTTTTTTGCATAGAGCCAAATAGTTTTATTTCTCAAGTGGTAAAATAATATTAAAACCTATCATTTTGGAACTGCCTTTTATATTTTCTTGGTTAGTCTCTGTGTGTGATATTAAAATTGGTTTGATGAACTGAACCCTTTGTGAGTGATAAATATATAAAGAACACTTTTTCACAGCACTGTATGACAGAAAGGACAAAATATTCAAAACAACTTTAAATATTAGAGTACCAAAATAAGGGTAAAGACCGTTTTAGTTTGAGATTTTATTATGAAACAGTAATATATAGGCTTTTTGTAGTTTCATATATGCATTCCATATGGTCCACCAAATATTCCTTTCAACACACAGACTATAGATAGATATATATCCAAGGACATTTTGACTGCATGAAAGCATTTAGCCTTTTGTTTAAAAGCCCTGGAAATCCTTCATGGTAAGGCGGCTGGGTGGTGCATTGGTAAATATCGTTCCGACAAAGGCATGTGCCCCCCACAAAGGATGTCGAATAACTCGACAGCAACCCAAGTCTTCAATCTGAAAGCCCAGAAGACGGTACCTGTCGTCTGTCTCGAACAATGTGTTGTTTGTGTAAGGTCCAAAAAACTGGGGAGAAAAATAACAAGCGAGTGAATTAAATGACATAGGGAAACTGCATATATAAGAAGGCTCGTGTTAGGCTTGACAAATATACATGCATAAATATAAAAAGTATTATAAAGTGGTATGCCATCCAGAAAAACTGTCAACTCCACCAAGACGACATGAACTCTCCCTTACAAATCTGGACCTCAATAACACCTGTGTAATGTAAAAATTAACTAACAAAACAATTTTTTTAATGCATCACATCTAATTGAAAATTTAAAAAAAAAAACCTCCACATTTATAAATACATATAGCACATAGATTGGGCAGGTAGGGGATGGGAACACCTGCGGTGCTTAAGTGCAGTTCAGTGTGGCTCCAGGGCACATGTAAAACAAATGTAAAGCCAAGAGATGATGGATTATATTGTTTTGATCGATATTGCAATCATGATTCTTAATCACAATTATTCATTTCGGCATTGAAAATTAGCGTCATTGTAGCCCCAGTCATTATTGACAGGCAACTCCGTTACACAACATGGGTGTTCACTTTCCATTTCATTCTTTTTTGGGGCTGCATTTTTCTTTGCCACTCCGTCAACCAAATGTTCCAAATAAAGGTTTAAAGTTAAATGAGGAGAATATGAAAATACAAAATGCAAATACAGCGCAGGTTGTTTTATTTATTTTTATGCACTGTATACATTGTTGTGTGCTGAGACAGCGATAGCAGTGCGCAATTGCTCATGCGCGCAGGTTAGAGGGAACATTATTCCGAGCACTGAAATACTTGAGGGCCTAAATGCTTTTTTGTTTGGTTTTGTTTTGTTGTCGTTTTTTTTTTTTTTTTTTTTTTTTAAACAGAGTCTTACCGCCAGGCCTGAAGACGGCTCTATGAAGTCTGCCCAGAATCCTTCTCTTTGCAGAATGAAGCAGATCTCCTTGGCTCCCTCTATGAACTACAGAGGTTGTAGTTTAGTAACATGAATTCGCTTGAGTAACCTGCCCTTCAGATGAGGTGGAAGTGCATTCGGGCTCATGCATGTCAGTGAGCGGCGCGACTTTGGTCAGATAAGGACTCAGTCTGCTAGGCCTGCATGTTGGCCACCCGGGTTGTTGAAATGTTTTTTGACGTTACCCATTTTTGTGTTGAGAAATTTCATCACCTTAATCTCATCTCAACTCAATTGTATTTATAGGGCGCTTTCACAGCCATCGCTGCATACAAAGTGCTGTAGATGGAGCAACTAACATACTGTATATACAACAATAAAGCTATCAATCAGTAACAAAGATGGTCGAAGGCACCAAACAGTAAAACTAAGATCAGATCTAAGTCATGCTAAGTCAAATGCCAAAGAATTAGAAGTGAGTTTTGAGGCGGGTTTTAAAGATGGGCAGCGAGGGGGCTTGCCGAAAGTTCAGTGGGAGGTCATTCCAGAGAGAGGGGCCAGCAACAGAAAAGGCTCGATCCCCTCCGTTTAGTTCTTGGTACTTCTAATAATTTAATTTCAAATTCAAAATTTGGTCCGGTGTAAAATATATTGCAACAAAATATATCGGTGCAGCGCCGGAGCAAATGTGTGCCGTGTGAACAGCTCTAATGTCTGGTCCGCAGACCTGAGGCGCCAGGCAGGTGTGTAGGGGTGGATGAGCTCAGAGAGGTAAGGTGGCGCGAGGTCATTTAAAGATTTGAAGACAAATAATAGGATCTTGAAAAGAACTCTAAAATGTATTGGGAGCTTGGGAGCCAGTGAAGCGATGCCAGAGGAGGAGTTACCGTATTGGCCCGAATATAAGACGGCCCTGATTATAAGACGACCCCCTCTTTTTCAAGACTCAAGTATGAAAAAAGACTTTTTGAACACCAAATCAACTTTTATACAGAAAATAATTACAGTACATCTGAAACAAATGATTATAACAATATGTTTGAGAGAAAAAGCATGTTATTTTGCCTCATTCAAATCTAAAGCGCAATCACATTCGTAAATGAATGGCTTCTGGTTTTTGAAATGTAAATTACATCATAACTTCTCCTCAGCTGCCGGTTAACCTGGCCAATCTTCGACCCACTTTTCTCCAGATTGTCACTACGTTTCTCCATTTTCTATTATCTCTTCTATTATTTTTTTCTCTTTTCCTTCTTACCGCTATTTTTTATTTTTCTTCTTCGTGCTATCGCTATTTTTATTTTTATTCTTCGTGGCAGGGGTTCACTTTGGTCTGGGGAGTCAAGTTCAGCATTCGCTTCTTTGATATCTGGCGCCATCTAGCGTCGTGAATGGGTATAATGTCCAGACCCCGAATATAAGTCGACCCCCACTTTTTCAGTCTTATTTCAATGCAAAAAACACCATCTTATATTCGGGCCAATACGGTATGTGCTCACTCTTACGAGTACCAGTCAAGAGGCGAGAAGCAGCATTCTGGACCAGCTGGAGACGCTTAATAGAGGATTGGCTGACTCCAAAGTAAAGGGCATTGCAGTAATCGAGTCGGGATGTGACAAAGGCATGAATTAATATCTCACGCTGCTAATCGGCAAATTAGCTAATGTTTGTCTTTGTCCAGAAACACCCGGTGGCGCCTTATCAGTTTTTTTGGACAGTTTTATGTTCTCCATTTTTGTACTTTTAGATTCTGTCTGCAAACTGTTTTCTTTCAATGTGCTTGCATGTTATTTTGACCACATTTTGGTTCCAATGGCAAAACACAAAAAGTACACAAAAAGTACCAAGCCATCATCATAGGTTTGAATTGCCTCATTTGAGATGCAATATTATATTACATTCAGGGTGTCCCCCGCCTACTGCCCGAAGACAGCTGGAATAGGCTCCAGCGCCCCCCGCGACCCAAGTGAGGATAAAGCGGTTCGGAAAATGGATGGATGGATGCATTAAAGTAGTGGATGTGTCTGAATATTTTCTGTTCAGTTATTAAAGGTTTGATGTTTAAAAATCAAATGTTTTCTTTCCTTTCTTTAAGTTCCGTGACCTTCGTGTTTTGAGGGTACCAACAATTTTGACAGTGTTTGTACATTTAAGGTAGCTCACCTTGTCAAGCATGTGATCTCTCTCTTCTTCCACAGCAGAACACCATGCGGTCATATCATTCTTTGTCTTTTGACTCACCGTGACTACTGTCACATGAGAGCTTGGAGCCTCGGGAAACAGGTCTTGGATATCTGGAGGAAGAGGGCTCACAAACAACACTTTGGACCACATGAGATTTAAAAAAAAAAAATCACATAAAAAGGAGATGGCAGTCTTCTCTAAGCAGCATTATGGATACTTTTTGGTCAACAAAAAGAGCAGGTGTGGGGGGGGGGCCTTCTTGCCCTTTGGGACATTTGCTGCTGGGCACACCTCAGATCCAGAGTTTGGTTTGCAGTAAAGGATGTGGAAGACATCTACAATCTTGGCCTTCTGCTGTTTGGAGTTGGCAGTTTCCTGATCTATCAGGAAAAACTCAGCCGGCAGGAGCAGCTTCGCTAGAAGGGAACAAGCTGAAGACCTTTCTGGATGGTGGCGGGCGGGTGGTCAACACTCTGACTCTTGCGTTGACCGAACTCAATCGCAAAGTTGATGCGGTGTTGGAGTTTGCAAAATGAAAAAGAATGAGGAGTATTTGGCCCGGCCTGAAATAAATTGAATGACCGATCGAGGATTCGGGTGGAGTGGTTGGAGTCTGGCGGGGGGGGCTCTTCTTCCCTATTGTTTTCTTTTCACAGCTAAGATTTTGGGGGTTTCCCGTTCTGTCTCCCCCTGTTTGTAATTGTTTTGTTGAGCTTCAACTTACGTTTCGGATGTGGTGTCTGTCAGTGAATTACCTTGTTTTAGTTTTTCAGGGCATGACTGCATGACACACTCCACAAATGAGTTGTCAAAATCCTCGTTTGCTTGACTGGTATTGTGATTCGTGGCTGCGTCATCCTACGCATTCATGAATGCAAACACACACACACACACACACACACACACACACACACACACACACACACACACACACACACACACACACACAAAAGTGCTAAGGTTTATATTTTTTTTCATTGTAATTTTCTGTAATTTGACATTTCAATTACAGGTGAATAATTCCACAACATCACACTAATTTTCATGTGTGTACATATATACACACACATACATTTATATATATATATACAGTATATATAATACATTTATATATATATACACACACACACACACACACACACACACACACACACACACACACACACACACACACATACACATATATAAAAAAAAAACATCGGACATCTCAGTCCAGAAATGTGCAGTGCTGGGAACAGCAAGGATACTGTGCAGAACCCTCAAGCTTCCTGCCCTCTGGTAGAGGACCCGAGCTGAATGAGGGACGGACACCACCCGAGGGGTGAGACGAGGATTTTTTTTTTTTTTTTAATGTTCAGTGGAGGTTACGACTGAATTGTTCTTGTCTTAATCAAAGCGCTGCGATACTATACAGTACTTACAAGTTCTTTGATAAGTAGTCCAGAAATACATCTCTCAGGACTCGATGGGGTATGCAGCAGTTCGGGGACCATCTTTTTTGTCAGTCTCATCTTTTGTTCTGACGCCGGCAATTGACATTCAAATCCTACATTACCAGGCATCAAGTAGAGTTGGTCTTTGACATTAAACGGGCCCATGGTCTCATCATGCTGCAATCTAAGTGGTCCTGAAACAGAAAGCAACAGCAACTGTACTTAAACAAACACTGTTCCTCGCAAACCACAGTGCTTTTTAATCCCGTCTAGTAATTTGGGATGCTTTGCTGAACAAAAAGCAATTATCAGTAAAGCAGGTACAGCGGCCTCTCCAATCTTTCACTATTTAAAATGTGAAAAAGAGAATAGCAAAAAAAATCCCCTACCATTTTTGGAAGTAGCGAGTGCTCCGTGGGGATCACCAGAGCTATAAGATCCAATCGTAGAGAAGCCCACGGTGCTGGCAATATGCTGCACCAGAGCATTAAGCCCAGGGAGATAAGTCGCCAGCCTGGTTCTACCATACAACACCTGATTGAATAATCATACATACATGATGTTAGCTGCAAACAAACACAATGAAAACACACAGAGCCCTTTTAAAGGAAAGTGAGCATAACAGATTTATATCAGATAAGCAGGTCAAGCATGTGAATAAAGATGTAATCATTTCAACAGCACCTTTTTATAAACCACCACAATGGAATTGAAATAAGACAATAAAGATGTGAAGTTTTGGCTTGAAATCGGTTTCATTCAGGAAGCGATGAGAAGAGAGTAAAGTATAACTCTAGTTCACATCTCTGAATTCATCTTGTTACTTCTGCCAGACATCAATAAAAATCATACACTCCCCTCCAAAAGTATCATGAGCCCAATACCCTCATTTTCTCGGGCCTTCTTGCCTGTGTGGGTTTTCTCCGGGTACTCCAGTTTGCCTCCCACATTCCAAAAACATGCGTGGCAGGCTGAGTGAACACTCTAAATTGTCCCCAAGTGAGAGTGTGAGCACGGATGGTTGTTCGTCTCTGTGTGCCCTGCAATTGGCTGGCAACCGGTTCAGGGTGTGTCCGATCCATGTGGTGGTGTATAAAGGGAAAAGTTATAAAAATCTTTGCCATTGTCCAAACACTTCTGGACCTAGCTGTACCTATGAAATGTTATGAATATGGTACATGCACTGAACTTACAGTCGCCATCGTCCTCTTGCAGTGTATCGTTGGGGTATCTGTGAGATTAGAGAAAGTGACAGTAAAGAACCATTTCCAAGCATATCAAATGATCTGGTCGGAAGCACCTCGAAATAATGCCAGCACCCCTGTAAGTGACTTCTTGGTGATACTGTATTTGGAGAGACAAGAATATAATTTAGTCATTGTCAATCTGCTGAAAGGAGTCAATATTTAAAAGCATATGGATAGAAAGGAAAATTGGCAGAACATATTGTAAATTTCCCCAGTGTGGGACAAATAAAGGATATCTTAATCTTAATATTGTGATATTTCCATTTAAAACCCTGATATGATGACAAAGCAGAACCACATATTCAGGTATCAAAATACCATTTTTAACACCATAACTGTCTTTTTGTCATTACTGAGCAAAAATATAGAAACAATAAATTATTTAGTACATAAGAAGAAATTGTAAACATGAGTAAAAGTCTCTCACTGTGCTTCCACCTGGTGATGGGTGTTTTGCAAAGGTGGGCTTCATATGGTGCCTACACAAAGAGCTCTAAACACACATGTACTAACATATATTTCCCATACACTTACTTGACAATCTACTGAACTATAAAAGTAGTCAGCGGGAGGACGCTGGTGGCTGCCTGCAGCTGGTTTCACTCCTAAAAAGCCAAAATGATTTAATTTAAAGTTTAAAATGGCTGACCTTAACCAGAATCCTGCACCACATTGTGGCCAAGAGTAAAAATCCAACCCAAGTAGCTCATAATCCAACTTCTGTCTTTAAAATGCCAGTCGTCGTCATCTTGTCATCCACCTCTTGATAACATTATCACATCACAAAATAATGCACAAATAAAAACGCTATATGATATTCACACTGCAGTGTTACTAAACCAGGGGAAGATAACTCCAGTTCCTCGAGAGCCATATCCTGCCTGTGTTGAATTGAGAGCCTGGTATGGATGACTTCGGCCGACTACAGG
>CAAKHF010010785.1:0-11008 GCA_901007745.1 Hippocampus kuda
CTTTTATTTAAAAAATATATATATATATATACACACACACACACACACACACACACACACACGCACACACACACACACACACATGCTCGCACACACACGAAAACAGCAAAGTGAGGTCAAATGACGTCAAATTGAAAGTTAAAGGGCGACTATCTGTTTACAGAGAAGTGGACTAGCGCTTGCCTGTCTCACACACAGGCAAGCGCGGCCCTGAGTAACGCATTCGATTGGCTAACGAGTGTGACGTGGTGGCAGTTATAATACATAGGATTTGGCAGTGTCTTTTTGAAATAACCGTCTCGAGCAGGGACTGTAACGGACAATGCCGACCACACTCCGAGTGGTCCCTTAATTCCTCCCCACCAGATTTTTTTTTTTTTTTTACAAACTCAAAAAAATCCTGAAAAAAAAAACCCTGTGATAAACAATCGGCCTGTGTTTTCCACTGAGAGAAAATAGGCAAAAAAAAAATAAATCCCAGAAAAATAGAAAATACCCCCTTACACCTCAAAAAAATCTGCCATTATGACAAATATTTGCAATGTTTTTTTTTTTTTTTTTTTTTTTTTTTACAGATGCTTGAGAAATGTATCAGGAAAAATTTAATATATTCGTTGAATGTATTTGCACATTTGCACATTTTTTGTGCATATTTAAAATTGTATTTTGTAATACATCTGGTTAGATAAGATTAGATAAGATATCCTTTATTTGTCCCACACTGGGGAAATTTACAGCCTACAGCAGCAAGATTGTGGGTAGAAAGAAGAAAGAAGAAGAAAAAAAAGGAAGGGCATAGTTGTATTTGGCCCCCATAGCAGTGATGAAAAATTCTGCCCCCCCCCAGCATTTAAGTTGCCCGTTCTTGATCTACAGTCCATAATGTGTCTCGCCCATCACCTTCCATTGGTGCTCCCTGACCGATCACCTGTGACCCTACAGAATATCAGCCAAAACTAAGTCCTAAACGCACAACATACGGTAGATCATCCTCCAAACAGCCCGGGGTTTTACTTTTTTTTCATCTGACCACATCGCTTTCTCCCAAGGCTTCTCTAAGTCATTTGGCGTCCCAAGGCGGACACTCGGGTTGGGACACTATGCTCTGCAAGGGGAGATCCGCCCTTTTCTTTTCTCCGTTTCACAATCCGCTTTGTATTGATACCATGTGTGTGTGTGTGTTATGTGCATGCCCGTTGCACATTCACCCACTCACAGTCGTAACTGTATCCGGCTTGAAAGTGCAGCCCAGAGACTTGCTCGAAGCATGTCCTGTACTTTACAAGCAATATGACCACGTTTCTCCTGTTTTCATATCCCAGTATAAACACTTGCTGGACACATGGCAGTCAAGCGATCGGGGCAGGCAACACCAGAGAGATGGGGTTTTTTTTTTCATTTGCTAACTTTGAGATTGTGTTTTTATTGCCTTTTGACCAGAATAGGTCAACCATGAAAAATGGTGGATGGTTAATCCTTTTAACAAATTGAGTTGGCGGTCAAATTTCTCCTCACTTTATTTAAACAGACATGAAGTATACCGATATAGTGTATTTTTTTTTAATCTCTGCAAAAAGAAATCAGTGAATGGTTAAAAATCAGGCGAACCAGATTCGAGTATTTAGTTCTATAGAATAGAAAACAGTGATATCCATGTTGTTGTCGTCAAAGCTGGACTTTCATAACACATAGGCTATCTTGTAAAAAAGTGGAACAGGCGAAGTGAAGCAAGAAGATGTGGAAGGTATCAGGCTTTTTTTTTCCACAGTGAGTTCACGGTGACCTCTTCTGACACAGTTATATTGAATTGCTATGTAGTTTTCGGAATACATCCAAAAATTAAACCAAAACAGGTTTATACTGGCTGGTTCTACATTTCTAGAGTTTCATCCATGACCCAAGGCCTTCCCTTTGGTTCGCTTTTGTCTCTGCCCACCAAATGGTAGAATAAATGGCTTCCTTGTGAATGAAAAAAAAAAAATTACTGGTTTTATTTCAGTGACATCACAAAAACCACCCGAGTAGCAGAGAGCGCCGGGGGCGAGGCGGCATCAAAGAAGCCAAAAGAAAGAAAGCGAGAGCGGGGACCATATGGTTCTCGCTCAGTGAAACTTAACCAAATCTTGGAAGTCTCTGGACCCAAAAGCCAAAACTAACAAACGTTCCTCCTTTTTAGTATTTACAAAGCCCAGTGCAGGCTTAGGTAGGGAGGAGATGACAAATGCAGCTTGTGATGCTGAAGCAAGAACGTACCTGGGTTGACTTGTGAGCTGACGGATGAGAGGGAGGACAGGAGGATCAGCAGTGACAAGCGGACATCGCGTGGGCGCTTCATCACAAAGATTCTTTGGACCGGAATGGATCTCGACCTGGACATACAAAAAAACAAAACAAAACAAAAACGTGTGAACACTGAGAGTCGAGAGTCATTTGTTGTGTGTCAAAAGTGTATCCATGAGTTTGGGGTGACTTAGAAATGCCCCCCCCCAAAAAAAAAAGTTTTGGAGCAACATATGAGGCAAACATCTTTTTCAAGGACATCTCTGCTTATTCCAGCAAGACAATGACGAGCCACATTTTGTGTTACAACAGCGTGCCTCCATAGCAAAGGCGTGAAAGTACTTTGTACTAATCTGGCCTGCCTGCAGTCCTGACCTGTCTCTGTGAAAATACGTGGCACATTATGAAGCGCAAAATATGAAAACGGAGAGCACTGAGCTGTTGAGCAACTGCACCGCCTGCCACTCAGCTGCAGTAACGTCCAGCTACCCGAAAACTCTTACAAAGGGAAGCAATGAAGTACTGTGTTTATACTTGGTTACTTCGCTGAACTGATTCATATCACGTGAAGGTGTCGAGTGGCCCACCTTAAATGGATGTCGTGCGGCCAGTATTGACAAAGACATTAACGAGTGACTGAGCAGCCTCTGTCCCTTCAGCTTCACTGCTCACCCCGCTAAGCTCTTCGGGGGGCTGCTAAGGTTACAGCCGCTTCCTATCCTTTTCCAGGCTGAGCTCGCCGCCTCTCGCTGTCGCCTCTGAGCTAATGAAAACCAAACAGCTGGCGGCTTGTGTGCATGTGGATGTCGAGAAAAACGTTATGCGGCTATAGACTTTCCTGTAAAGGCCCCTGTGTGCTTTGGGGTTTCGACCTGGAGAATTGCCCTTAAGTTCTACTTGGAGATGACTTGTTTTGCTTTTTGACCAATGAGTGTGAATGGTAGGGGGGGGGAGGGGCAAGTTTCCGATAGGAAATCATGTCAAGTGAATTGATCCAGACTTAAACTGTCATAAAAACTGGACTTGATCTGTTCTAATTGTCTTAAAAGTATAGAAAGAAACTAACCGCTGTTTAGTACAAGAGGGGGTGCAATTCATTGTCATCCCATGTGGAAAAATGCCGACTTTACCTACAGTGATCTTAAGAGACAAGAACGAATGAAATGAATCTTGAACTTTTTTTTCCACCATTAATGTGACCTATAACCTGTACAAATCAAGTGATTTTTCCACATAAAAAAAAAAAAAATCTCACACACACACACACGCGCGCATGCATATATGGTCGAAAGTTTGGACACCCCTGGTGAGCTGGAATCCAAATTTGGTTTTGTTTTGGGATGTTCTACTTTGCAGGCTTTTCAACCTTTCAAGTCGTTTTGACTGCAAAGCTCAATTTTTGGAACATGACTCAGGTTCCGGCTCTAAAAGCACATGCGAACAAGAAATGGAAAGGACCGGGGCTTTGTTTTGAGGGCCAGCTCCACAAATCCGTCAGGAGTGGATTTGTATTCTCATGAATTGTGGGAGGTGGAGCCAAGATCAAACAGCATGGACCAGAATGAATCTGTTCACCAATCTTCTTGAGTCTTTTCTCACGCTCGGCAATAGCAATGACAATTTAGTACATATTACATAACGACCGATGAGTAGTCGGGCTAAGCAGAAAGGGCTGAAGTGTGAACCACGGGTTTCTGAGCAAAAAACAAAAGCAAAAACAACCTCCCCCACCAAAACAGCAAAAATAATTCAAGAATAGCAAAAAAAAATTTTTTTTTTAAAAACTGCAAAATTTACTGGTTGCAGTGGTGCGAGTAGATAAAAATTGCTGCAAACTCTCAAATTTTAGGTACAATGAACTTTTAAGTTGTTGAAGTTTATGCTTTATAAATTGCAAACTTTCTTTTCATCAGGTATATAAAGTTGAATTCACTCAAACTTCTCCTTGGTTCACTAAAAGCTCTTGAAGCTGAAAGAATCCACATTAAAGCCCTTCATAATTCCAGATGCCTGTCAAACACATTTGTTATACTCTGTTTATCCGCATCAGCGCAAACTACTAAGCCATATTTATGACATTGATTGCATCAGAATACAGTGACAAATGACTTGGATTTCTTCTTCCGAAGGGGGAAAAAAAATCGGTTCCATTCAAACAAACAACAAGCAGCCAGTACAGGAAGTGGAAGAGGACAAATACGCCCCTCAGCAGCACACACACTTGTGGATGAGAGGGATGAATCAGCTGTAGAGCAGCACACACGCTGATGACTTTCCGATAAACTGACCGCATATCATTACATAAGTCGCTGCAGCTTGATGTGACTCAACACTCCAAAGTGGAGTACAACGGGAGAGCGCTCAAAAAGCCAACGTCAACTCTTCAGATGTTTTCCCAGGCGTCAACCTTACTTTGTCCACAAAAAAAATAATAAAAAAATGGAATAATTACCACAGAAACAAAAATGGAACTTACTGCGACATGGGAAAACACATGGCTGCTCCGTACAATATGAGCAATACAGCTAAATAAAGACAATACCAATTAAAATCAAACAACACTGACTTAAGGTAGCTGGTTTTGCATTGCAGTGGCGCCTTGGTGATTGATACAAGTTTAATTTGTTCCGTATAGTCCAGACAGCTGATTTTCCAGACAGCTTTGAAATAATTCGGGTTCACAGCAAAATCTCCAAATTTGAACACAATTCACAATTATTGGGCAACGTGTTTTGCAGAGATGGGCATTCCGTCCCTGGAACGGAAGGTCCGTCCGTCCCAAATGGACGCCCAATTTTGGGACGGAGGACCTTTTTTTTTTATTAAAAAGGACGGACTAAGCAAGGACGGAAGTGTGTTTTCGTCCGTCTCTTTAATTGTCCCTAACCGGGTTTAGTAAGTAAATAACAAGGCCAGAGCGTAGCCAAACACGGTATTTTCTTAACAGCACAACCTATTTCATCTCAACAGCATTTTTATAGCAACACTGCCACCTAGCGTACAGTTAGAAAACATAAAGTACCTACAGACACCCATTTCACTCACGATCAATCCAGCCGGTTAAGAAAGCTGGCTGCGTTGTACGTTTCTCTGGGTCCGCTCACCAAGAGTTTTATGGACCCTACCCCTCATTTGAGGCATGGAGTTCTAAAAGTGAATGTTTTATTGTTATCATTTTATTTAATCATAGTAGCTATTTTTGTGTTGTGAAATACTAATGTGTCATGCACGGATGCTGTTTTGGGGGGAGAACTGGGACGGAAGCCCATCTCTGGTGTTTTGTAGCACAACCAGAGATGCCTGATGTCTAAAAATGTTGGCTGAGTTTTTGGATTGACTCTCCCAGGCTCCAAAGTGGTGATGCCACTGCGAGATTGCAAAACTACAAGCATGGATCCATCCTCAAATTACTTCGTTCTCACTTCCTACCTTCAATATTTTATTTTTCTCTTTCTTCCTACTTCTCCATGTTTACTTCACCCATCCTCCCTCCTTAACCTTTCATCCTCATGGCGGCGGTCGTTGTGTCCGTCAAAGTTGTGTGAGTGTCACGTCGGTGTCAAAAATTCAAGCGTATGCATGTTGCGTGTGCCCGATAGATGAGCACACATTGACCTCCTTTTCCGCCCGGAGTCTAATACGCAAAACGGATCCTTGTCAAAGTGCTCAGCATTTGTTGTTACTGAGAGGTCAATTCACCCCCTAAAATGAATTAAAACACTCATCAGACGACGAATTAAGTTACATTTTAACATTTTTAACTGTGCAAAAATATATAACATTTAAAACTATTAAAAATGTAAAGAGAAGTTAGCCGCTTTACATGGTTTGACAAAAGTATTTTTTACCTTGCATCTTTTTCTTCCAGAGTTGCTTTTTACTCATGCATCCTTCTGTCATGATATTAAAGCGACATTTGTACCTCATTCCTTCCACCTGAGACCTGCTTTAAAAAAAAACTTCATTCCTTCCCCCAGACTTCCCTTTAATTGGAACATGCTTTCTTTGCTGAAACATTCTTTCCTTCCTTTCACCCCTCACAATTGCTCTTTTCCAGGTATCTTTTCCACCTAACCTCCTTCCTCCCTTCCGTCTTTCTTACTGTACCTGCAACAGTTTGATAACCCATTCTTACTTGTTCACGACTTAAGTTAGACGCCATTACTCACTGTTAATTTGAAAAGTGTATGTTAAAGAAAGGAAGGGACACTAAAACACTCTCACGGGGACACTCTCATCTCCTTAAAAACCAAAACCCTCGCTTTCAACCGTTAATCACCATTATTTTCTTGAATGGCAGATTTTGAGCATTGATTTCCCCCCCACCCCGATACTCCAAGTCCCAGAATGCACTGCAAAAACTGGCGCGTTGTCACGTTGTCTGTCGCCTTCTTTCTCTTCTGTTAAAACAGCTCTCATTAGTGATCTGGTAGCGCATTTAAAACAGGTTTAAATGGTAGTTTTATGACGGGTAAAGGCAACCGTCCACTAAATTGTCTGCTGTGCGGCAAAATAAGATTAGTTCGCCACTTCCTGACTACGGCGGGATTTGAGGGTCGAAATACTCCGACTTTTTTTTGCGTTGTTACAGTACCGATTTTATACACAAAGAGGTTTCACGTTGATGATGACTTATTTTGTGCTCTTCTTCTGTTGGCACTCATCTAGCACATCTTCATGTCTTATTGAAATACGACTATTTACTTAAAACCGCACTAGCGTTGTTTATTATTATAAATTCCGACACTGTTAAATCTTCTAGATTAACCTGACAAAATTAATTCTTACCATGTAATTGGTCAACCTGACAAAAGGATGATTTAACATTAAATCTATTTAACGTAAAACACGTGACTATTCTAGGAGAGGGGGCTGGTAGGGTGTTATAAGGTACAATTTGCAAGGTGCCTTACCATTAAAATTCCTAATCAGGTGTGGTAGATTTCAGAGCACCCCTAAAATTGACCTGTGTGATCTTGGGAAGAATTTAGACAATATGAGCAGTACTAAAGTAAAATACTGTTTTAACACCGAGTTGAGTTAGATGGAATTGAACGTGGCATTTGATGCACGGTGATCAACAATGTTTAGTTCAGTAGAAAAAGGATTCTTTCAGATTTCTTTTGTCTTCAATCACTGCAAAAGCCGCAACTTGAACCCCAGAAGCTACTTAAGACCATGATCAGCTTGATTCTTCCAAGCCAGCAACTTCAAAACCTAAAAAAATGTATAGAGAAAATGTTGACTTACTTTTGTCCTTTCAGACCATTTGTCCAAAGATTATTATTCCAGTGAGGCAATCAAGTTTGCATGAACGTCTCGCTGGCTCGCTTCGGCGGCGCCTTTGCTCGGGCTGATGTAAGTCAACCACGCACACGTAGGAGGGAGGGATAAGAGGGGGAAAATAGAGGGAGAAAGAGAGGCAGAAAGAAGGGGGAAAAAATCCCTCGCATTCTGTGGATTCTTGGGAGCTAGCCAAAGTCCCAGAATTCCACATGCCACACATAAGGTTTCAATTTAGGCCCGATCCAAAGTCTCCATTAGAAAGCTTTCTTTCCTGCCCTGAAAAGAGTCTTTCTTTTTGACAGCCACTGGAGATTCAAGGTAATGCTTGTGCTGCTATACAAGAATTTAAGGGTGCAAGCATCTTGTGTTTTTTTTTTTTTTTTTTTTTTGTAATATGACTCACAATCCAGTTTTTCAGAAGCAAATGGTCAAACCAGATGAATAAAAATCGAGTCATCTTATAGTGGCATCATAGTGGAGAGGTTATTACTGTAGGTTTTTATACAGCATAATACTGTTGACATTTTTTCTTCTTCAAAAGCAAGTTATAAAAATATATGTTTCCAATTGGGGAAAATGTGAGAGTTTTGAGATGCATCCATGGTCACGGAATGAATCAAATTGAAGGCATAACTTTGTACTAGTAAATTAATAGGATCTGATGCAAACGTGTACAGGTAACAGTGAACGTCGTCAAAAAGTTGGGGGAAGAAGAAAGTCTGAGACTTGCCAAGTCAATCATCGGACCTTAACCCAAAAGAGCAGTGGCCCCCAACCCTCGGGGCCGCGGACCAGTACCGGTCCTTGAGTCATTAGGTACCGGGCCGCACAGGAAGAATAAATAATGAAATCTGAAAGATGTTTTATTTTGAAAAATTAACGGATTTTCTGTTACATCCGTTTACAGTATGTCACGCAGTATGTCCGAGATCGTCATCATGCAATTAGCAGAGCAGTATGTGACGCCAAGCGGTGTCGTGTTGCTTTGTCCTATCCTAAACATAGACCTGTTTCTGGAAACTTTGAATCTCAGGACACCTCTACTACCCTAATGCAAAAAGCACAACTTGCGTTAGTCAGAAACACAGTTGTGGTTCCAAAACAGAATTGTATAGCACGGTTGCCGGTGCAAAACTACTCGAAGTAGAGTTTGGTGTTCAAACATCAACATTTTGGGGGGGAAAAATATGCCTCCAATGTCCAACAATTTAAACCATTGTTATGTATGATGGCAGCAAATCTTGTTAGACTTCAGCTCAGTGAGCATCTAAAGCAGGGAGTGCAAAATTTCATCCTCAAGTGTGGATAGAAACATTTCACTGATGATTCACACGTGGCAGATTCTCAATAGGTGGCCCCCGCCCACGAGGTCCCCCACTTTGCTTGCCACAGGTCGCCACAAAAAAAGTCCAACCATTCAAAAGCTTTTTTTTTCTCCACCTTCTCCTTTAATACGCATCACATTGAGCTGAGTCATGTTCCATCATTAATAATTAGAAGAATAGCTCCCACATCCTGCCCTGTACATGATTCAAAAGCCAGATCATTCCAGTTCCAATGTGCTCTAAAAATCATGAAGTAAACTTGAGCAGATGTGAAATATCTCATGACAGGATACATAATATAAAAAAATAAGTCTCATCAGCTAAATAAATAGATGCACCAGACCCACAAGCTCTCCTCCCAAAGGACCGTCGTCATACATACACAGGGTGCTCACTTCATCTCGTTGGTTCGTTTTGCGCATCGGTTTTGTGCGCATGCACATTGACGCTGTTATTGCACATTGATGACATCACAGCTTATCCTCAAGGAACAGAAGGGTTGGTGTCTTTGGATTGTTCCCCCCCTCGCTGCCTAGACGCCGCTCTTGATGCCGCTCTCATCGATGATGAGCGTCGGGTGGAAGCCTCGATCCTTCACCAGCACTTCCAGACCCTGTTCAGGAACAACGATAATGCGAGTGGGACATAAGCTAATAGTTTCAAACTCTGGTACACTTTGAAGAGTGGTCATGTCACAATGTTGTGTGCCACCATAATTATGGTCCCTGGCAAATCTAATTTTGTACAAATTAAAGACAATGTTGTGTGCGTTTACTTTCCTTTTTATTGGCAAGGCGTTTATTTTCCTCAATACAAATATCCACTTCATTTACTTTTACAGTAAAACGATGCAATAGTGGAACAAATGTTTATTATTTGTGTAGCGTTCGTGATTAATGATTTTTGCCCCCTATTTCCTGCATAAATGGAAGATCTTACCTCCCCCCCGTAGGACACCAACGGTGAGATCTCACATTTGATTGGATGGTCCGTTCCGTCTTTTAGGCTGGACAAGAAGGGAGGGATACGGAGTTACACAAGTAATGTCCCGGAATTGTACGTAAGAGGCTGCGAATCCTCGACCCTTTGCGATTATTGTTATTATTTTTTTTTTTTGAAAGAGTGGATCATCAGAAAGAAGGAAGGAAGCAAAGGGCAAGGATTAGATGTCATAAGACGAATGACGGCTCGGGCGCTCGCATGTCCACCACCCGTGTGAACGGGGCATGCCGCCACACTGCCATCATTCAATTTGTTTGAATACAAGAAAAATGACAAAGGAAGCGGGGAAGAAACCGTATCGGTAATTACATGTTAGCTGTCCCACCCAGCCTGGTGGGAAGACTGAAGAGTAAGAGTCAGAAGACACATGATTGAGGAGGAAGAAGAACAATCATAGTGAAGTACATTTTCACTGTAGAAGAATTTAAACTGGGCTCGTTATATTTGACAGTAGTTGAGATTAGCATGCGACACATGCCAACATCATGCTCCGGTGGCGCTGATTTTGAGGCCGTTTCTTTGATTTTAAAAGTGGCAAAAAACAACAGATGATTTGAAGTGAAGTCGAAAGTGTGTTTTCTGCCATGCAGTACAGTTCGGTGTGCTTTGGAATGGTACAACCTCACCTAGCTTGGTTTGCTATATACAATGGATCCAGAAAGTGAGCACAGTTCTGAGTCATCAACTATTTTCTGGGACAGCGACAACTGCTTTCGGCACAGCAGAGGCAGAAGTTAGTGCTTGATCACTTGATAGTGACAGCCTCCGTTGTCGCCCAAGTGGAGTTAATCGTCCATTTTTCACTGCATAATTTGCAGTCATCTAAAAAGCTTCTCTTCCCTATACACGTGTTGTTTTTTTTTTGGGGGGGGGGATTTTAAATGGTGGCAAATGTGTGAGTGTGCAACCACATTATTTCACTTGTTCATTTTTACTTCCCCTCTCTATATATTTTTTTTTCTAATTACATTGAGTTGCAGAGGTCCCAACTTTTGACAAAAAAAAATCAAAACTGCACACCCTATGTAAGTGCAGCGAACTGTACTTGCTTGGAGAAAAGCAGCGCTTTAAGAAAACCCAAACCATCTGCATGCACTCATTACTGCCGGGGATGT